>JAXBDA010002110.1:26482-46060 GCA_036023075.1 Gaultheria prostrata | reverse complement strand
AGGGTAAGAACGTCCATCTCTATTTTTCATCCCATGTATGTGCAATTATTTTTCTCCTTCTCATTCTTCTCTAAATCCTGAAAAGTGTCTCATTGATTGGCAATTATTTGCCCTAAATCCCATTTTAAGGCAATTAGCCCTTCCTTTTGTGGGCAATATGTGAGGGTTTTATGGGTAGGAGGACAAACACACACACACACACACAGTTGCCATTTAAGCGTCCAAACATGTCACGTGTGCAATTTTTCTATGGGATTTGCTACATACCACCCAATGGGCAACACCTATCTAGTTAGAGAATTACACTTTCAAAGGAAAAAGTATCAATGTCAGACGTTCAATCCTTTTGTTTTCAAAAGCCTATAGTAGCCTATTGTACTAGACTACTAGCTCTCTCATATTTTCTGTAAATGTCACTTTAACTTTCACAATATGCAATCATATTTATTTTTTTCGGGTATATTGATTTTCACCCCACCAAATTAATATCAAAACTCTCTAATTTGTCTTTTAATAACACTTTAGTATTTATAAAAACTTTACTTAAAGAAAATAAAAATGGTATGGATATCAATATGCATGGGTGTAAAAATGACTCGCCTTTTTAAAAGCAAAAACTCAGGCTTCTTGTTTCTAACTTCACTCGCACTTCATACCCATATTTTCACAATACGATCCTCACCAACATGGAAACAAAATTAGATTTAAGGAAAATGTTAAGTACAAGACTCACCCAACTTCACTCGAGACTTAAGCTTCGTTTTTTTAACAGACCCGAATATGGGTATCGAAATAAAGAATACTGAATATATACAATGGCTCTCGGGGCTAATCTTTGGGTTCAATTGAGCTAAAATTAATTTTGCAAAGACACTTAAAAAATTATTCTATATTTTGATACAACTTTTACAAGGAGGTAATTAGACCTTTTTTTGTTTGGGGTTTATGTTTGGTTTTTGGCATAATAATTGGAGAGAAAAATAAGGATAATAATTGAAAATGAAAAAATGATTTAGAGAGTGCTAAATAGAAAAATGAGAATAATAATTAAAGAAAATAAAATTAGAGAGAAAGGTGAGTAATTATTAATTAAAAAAACCGATCTAGAAACCCAGAGAAGATGAATCGAAATTATTATGCTACCCCAAATTTGTTTCCTGACCATTGGTCACAAGTAACTAAACGAAGGTCACGTGATTCATGTGGGACCACGTAGAAACCCAACCTTTTAAATTTAGCCGACAACATCATTTCAAACATGTACTACTCCTACTACTACGCAATAAGAGCTGTTTGCAGCGCGTGAAATGCACATTGATCAACCTTCGGGTGGTTTATAGCTTTTGCCTTTTTCTATTACCAAATGGAGGAATTGACACCGGGTGCCCAATTTAATAACATGTGATTTGTTCAGGTATCTAATTGAAATAAAACTAAGTTCAGGTGTCTATAAGATATTGATGTGTAAGGTGATAGATTTTTTTAAAATTTCCTGACTGAATAACTTTTTTATTCAAGTTGCGTGTCAATGCCTTATTGGCAAATCTCAGAGCACAAGGATCGAAGCTGATTCACTCAACAATCGTCGATCAAATTCCAATCCAACGGCCACAACCACCCACGATCCGCTCCACAAATGTGCTACTACTATTTAGCTCTACGCTCACGCGCCAATCTCAACCCTTCGCTCAGACCCCCCCCAAAAAAAAAACTCTGTGCTGTTTGTTTCCCGAGAAAATCGTATTTTCTGTCTGAAATCCCGAGAAAAAAATGGAGACCGGAGGAAAGGCCAAGAAAGGTGCCGCCGGAAGAAGGGGCGGCGGCCCGAAGAAGAAACCCGTTTCCCGGTCCGTCAAAGCCGGTTTACAGTTTCCGGTCGGGAGGATCGGCCGGTACTTGAAGAAAGGCCGTTATGCTCAGCGTGTTGGAACCGGTGCTCCGGTTTACCTCGCCGCCGTACTTGAATATCTCGCTGCTGAGGTTTACTCTCTCTCTCTCAATCGATATATTTTTTTAGGGTCTTTGCGTTAGATTTTGTCTTGTATCTTTGTGAATGTGCTTAGGTTGTGGTGTTTAATTTTTGGGTTTTGTTTATGTTTCCATTGAATTGAAGTTGATTGAGTATTGTTATAGATTTTGTTTATGTTTAATTTTTGGGTTTTTTTTTATGTTTCTAGAGTGTTTTGATCTGAGTCGTCCAATACACTTTTGACGGTTCGGATGCAACGGTCGCCATGTGGTAACCATTCGGTACCCGAATTTTTTTCAAGTTTTTGGGTTGTAGGATTGGATCTAGTAGTGTTGAGAGCATCTCCTATCAATCTCAATTTCTCCATTTTAGAGATGAGATGTGACATAATGAGGGAAGATTTTGTAGCAACTCTATTTTGGTCTCTAAATCGATGATGTACTCCATAAAAAGTTGAAAAAAGAAAACAAATTACAAAATTCCTCTCATTATGTCACATTCGGTCTTTAAAATGAAGGAATAGAGATTGATAGGAGATGCCCAAAGGTTTACACTCTCTCTCTCTCCATAATTTGTTAGTGTTTGTGTGTTGGATTTTGCCTTATGTTTAGGTGTGGTTAAGAGTGTGGTGTTTAATTGTTAGATTTTGTCTCTTTGTTTCGATTGAATTGAAGTTGATTGAGTATTGTTTGAGGTTTTTGTTAAGAGTTTTTGGGTTGCAGGATTGGATGTACTTGTGATTGCTATTTAGTAGGATTTTTAAAGAAGGATAAGTTGAAGGGCAATAAGATTGGTTGTCCAATTAATACTACGAGTTACCAACCAGACCAAAAATGGGTTTCTTTGAGCTATGCCAAATTCATTTCTTTTAAACCCAACCAAACAAAGAGGGGAAACGAAGATGTATTTGTCTTCTCTTGCTTCATTTTCCTGACCCTTCGAGAAATTATCAAACCAAACAATGTGTCAAAGGCCAAATTTTTTAAAGCACCAACAGTTCTAGAAGGTCTTTCAACGATTCTTCATTTTGCCAAGTAACTAAATACATTCATCTCGTACTTCTTCCTGGATGATTTGGTGGCGAATCAGCATGTAGTAAATTACTCAATACTCATCACATAATGATTGTTGAGTTGTGCAACTTCAATTGTGTTAGGTTTTGGAATTGGCTGGGAATGCTGCAAGAGACAACAAGAAGAACAGGATTGTACCAAGACACTTGCTTTTGGCTATTAGGAATGATGAGGAACTCGGAAAGCTTCTTGCTGGTGTGACAATCGCTAATGGAGGGGTGCTTCCCAACATAAACCCTATTCTTCTCCCCAAGAAAAGTGAGAAAGCAGCAACAGCAAAGGAGCCCAAGTCTCCATCCAAGGCCACCAAGTCGCCAAAGAAAGCTTAACTACTCAGTGTGCATAGGAAACCTTATCTGATTTTAGATTGGTCTCTTTTTCTCTTTGTATGTAAGTTTCATTTTCTGTAGTGGTGTGTGGTAGAGTTTGTTGCCAGGAAATATATTGTACTCTTTGTTACAATATACATGTTCAAAATGAAAGACTTGAAATTGTTTGTTTCAAATTAGCAATTGGATGGATTTGGTGTTTGTGTTGTGCTGCTTTCTCTTTAATAAGAATATTTGACTCTTTGTGGTTGATTTCTTTGGACAATCTTCTGACGACCACACCCTTTCACACACACACTGTAATGAATTATGAGAATGGGTGTGGTTGCATTTGGATGCTTTTTTCCCCCCTTTGATGTAATGAATAGATTGAGGATGTTAACTGGACATAAATAGGTGTCGATGCCTTGTTACACATATACACCTACACGGACACAAACCACAAATGGCTTTGCAATCTTCCGATGCATTTGGGACTCACAACATCAGATGGCTACGAAGCCATTTGTCGTAGGTGTCATTTCCGAATTTGAAAACTTGTCTATTGGATGAACTAACTGCCCACGCATTCGCTCAGTGCTTGTCATGGTAATTAAATGAGTATGTACAAAAAAAAAAAAGTAATTAAATGAGTAGAAACAGCCCACCATATCTGTTCACCCAAAAGAGTGTTTGTATACTTGTGCAGGACAAGCCACAGTGTGAAACTAGTGAGGGATGGGTTGATGCCTCCCCCCAACCCTTCGCTACCTATTCAAAAATGCTAGTGAACAGTGTATAATTTTCATTTTATTTACTCATATCTCTGTCAATACTGCAATAATATTATCCATTTAACCTTGTCTCTATTAAAATATTATTATTTTTTATAATAATTCCCGGGTGTCATTGACGAAGAGTTAAAGGCGGAGAGAGAGAGATAGAGAGAGTAGTTCTGTAGCAGTTGCATGCGAATAGTTGTTCGTTCGGTTCTTTTAGCGAAGTTCAGTAGCAGATTTATAATACTAGTATCAAAGTGGTAGCTATTCTGCTGGAAGAGGAATTTCTGGGTATCGTTCTCCATGTTACCTAAAACTATGCAAATAGAGAGGCTCTAGTACATGCTTATGCGATTTGATCATATGGGAAGGATTGCTTTAAAAAGCCAGTGGTCTACTAGTTTTTTCTTTATAGCTGTGAAAATTAATTATACACTTCTTAATCAGCTTTCTCTGCTGTAAATCAACAACCAACACCCATTTTGTATCTCTCATCTCCAACCTTAATTTTTTTTTTTTTTCCCCTTTTTCTACGCAAATCCAATAGTTGAGTACAACTTTTACTCAAACCAATGGAGATTCAATTATTGAAGGCTTATTTTCTCCCTATCAAAGTTATGTTTATATTTAAAAGTGTCCAATAAAGTGCTTATATCAAATGAAATTTTTACCCAAAAATTCAATAAAATTTTGAGTAAAGGCAGAGATCCTCTTAAACTGCCAAAAGATACTATCTCATAAGAGCATATTTAACCCAACATCCTCTATTTCGTCATTTGAAAGGATAAAATTAACATTGCTTAATCAGAATGTAATAAATAGAGGATTTAACTAGTCATACATACTCCAATCACGAATCTCTATATCTAAATATCTAATTATCTTATTTCTATTTCAAATACTTCTTTTTCTCCTGTTTCCCTTTCTCTCCTGCTCTAATACTACTTGCAATTTATATTTTAAAAGTGAATTTGGAGGATCCTTCGTTTTTTTTTCTCCCATATTCCCTATTCGGAGTATCTAATTCATCTTCCATTTCGGAGGAAGAAATACCTCATGGGTTACAGCTTTGATTTTCCTCCGAAATGGAGACGTAAGAGGAGAAAATACAGAGAAATAGAGTATAGTATGAGTTGGAGATGCTCTAAACCATTGTTTGCTTTCAGAATGAGGTTTTTCTTTTGAAATACTTTCTCAGATAACTATCGTTACAATATTTGTTAATCCTCTTTTTCAATGTGTATTATTCTTAAGTTGGAATTTAATTCTCAAGCATTAGAAAAATAGAAGAAGCTATTTTTAACAATAAAATCCTTCCTCAAAAAATTCTTAAAAAACGAATTCCTCAATGCGTCAACCAAATGACTACTCTTGCAAATCTTTTGCAAAACAAATTCAGAGTCAGAAAACCACCTCCAAATTCTCGTGTTAATATTTTTCCTTCTTATAGGAAAAGTGTAGAAAGCTTTAGCATTTGTGCAATTTTCCTTATGTTTCTATTTTTCCTAGGGAAAAAAGTGTAGAAAGCTTTGGCATTTGTGCAATTTTACTCTTTGCTTTGGAAATAAAGAACAGTTACGAGTTCAGGTTAGGAACAAACTACCAAATCATCCGAGTGGTCTGTGCATTGATTCGCTTGATGGTATACATGAGAGAGTATGGATGTGTGAAACGAAGTCCCACATCGCCTGGTTACCAAAGTAATATGCGTGAGGACACCCTCACTTCATGAGCTAGCTTTTGGGGTTGAGTTTCTACCCAAAACCGTGTAACATGGTATCAGAGCTGGGCTGCCGAGTGAAGCGAAGTCCCACCTCATGAGCGTGAGGGCACTCTCACTTCATGAGCTAGCTTTTGGGGTTGAGTACCCAAGACCGTGTAACATAATGAAATTCGGACTCCGGCATCTTCGCGATGGCTCTAAATGGGGCTGCTCGGGTTCACTTCGCCAAGGTTCTAAAACTCGCTAGGCGCTCCCATGGCAGCGGGGCACCTTCTAGCTTCCAGGGTCGAGTACTCGGCGCCTAGTCGGGCAATTAGTCGGTCTAGTCGCCTTGGGGCCGCCTAGACGGCGAGTACTCGGTCTTCCAGACCTTCTTTTCTAACACTGCACTTCGCTGTCAAAAGCACATCGAAGAACATAACATTTCATCTTTTTACGAGGGGCAATCAAGAGAGCGAGAGAGAGAGAGAGAGAATCACTAAGCAACTCAAGAAAGACGGACAAAAAATTGAGCTGGAGCTTCATAAAAAATTCATCTGGGGCTTCATCAGCAGAAATTTTGGAGCCTCCAGTACCATTTTAACTCAAAGTTTAGAAATCTAATATGGTGACGAAGTCAAATTCATAACAGATTACTAAATCATCCAGACAAGTAAATCGACAAAATGACGCAGACACTTGTTCTGTTGCTTCATTTGGAAAAAAGAAACAGAAACTGAAAAACCAAAAACTTCAATCCTGACAAGATCTGTTTTCTTTGATTTCTGTATCATTCAGCTTATTCTGAAATAATAAAAACAACAAAAGGGAAGCCAGCTGAACCCTTCAATGTGCCTAAAGATGCTCAAGAAAAGAAGGCAATGTGAACCGGAATCTCTGAGCCACCTTCCTCTTTTGATATATCCAGGGCGTCTTCGTTCAACTTGGGGCAAACCTCGACTAAACCCTGGGAATTTGGAAAGGAAAGAGCACAAAACAAGCAAAAATGGATGCTTGAGAAAATGGTCATGGCTTGATGAAAACAGTACAGCCACAAGATAAAATCTCTCGCAAGTATTGAAGCATTTAAAATTATTTTGTATTCTGGTGGATGAGCATGGTAAGGAGACTCGAATACTTATACATGTATCGTGTTGGACTCTTCCAAAAGTAAACAAGTACTCGTGTTGGATAAACAATCCAAGTGACAGTTGGGAAAGGTGTGGGACAAGTTGTTATGTTATTGACAATCGTGTAACCAATCTAGGCAAAATTCAATTCTTCAATTTTTAATCACGTTTGAAAAAAACAAACTCACTCAGACTAGCTAGAAAAGAAACATTAACCGTTCACAAGAATGAGAAACAGAAATTCCATTCTTTGGTCTAATCCCCATTTGATTTCCACGACATTTCCTAACAATTAAAATCCTAGAATACTGTACAGCATACAATGCTCATGTGTTCATGACATTTCCCGCTATTCATATTAACTATCAGACACATCTCAATATCCTAAAATAGATACGACATTCTGAAAGATTATATCGTGTTTTCAGATCATGTCATTGGTTTCATCAATTTGTAGGCAAAAACACTAGTTTGGTTGATGACATAACCAACATACTTACTCAATGTCGGTCGCGTCTTACTACCAGGACACGACTGCATACTAAAGCGGGAACACGATCCTTAATGAACTTGCCACGCCTCTGTCTAGGTTCTATAGTAACTTGTTGAATCCAGTTTCTATATTTATCACGGGCCGTCGGGCCATATTACTTATGACGTTAACAAAAGAGAAACCGCTTTCAAAGAACCGATTGCCAAACCAAGTATACCTGAGTTCTCAGAAAGCTAGGACAATGCATCAAAACATACTTGATTAGATACACAATGTGTCTGAGGCTTACTTCTCAAATGCAGCAAATCTTACTGCTGGTTTCATGAATGACAAAGGAGCTAATCACCTATGATCCTCAACCATCAATCTCCCTACGTTCCCCAAGATATCCACTTGCTCTCATAAGAAAAAAAAGAGTTACTTCATGCACAAAAGTTTGTCAGCAGTCAATTTTTTTTTGGACAGGGTTTCAGCAGTCAATTTGATGAAGTGAAAACTCGTATCTTAAGGTTCACAGTCTTCCGAACAATCCTAATGAAGCACAACATGGCCTTCCAATTTGGAAATTAACCATTTTGGACGAGCCTCCTCAAATCTAGACAGAATCTGGATAGAGTATGACCAGCTGGAACCATATGCAGTTCAGGATTAGGTTTCTAAGCACTTTAAAATGTTTTCAAGAGAATCTCACAGGATTAGAGCTCACTTCAAAACAGCTATTTATTCTATGCTATTCATCATATGGTTACCAACTTGCACACAGTGCAATTGAGAAGTTCTCACATTAAGCTAACGACTTCTGCAAAGATTATAACAAGAATTCAATCCACTACAACATGGTACATTGATTAATATCCAACACATGAGAAGCTTTGATTCGTACACTGATTAGACACGGTACATTGATTAATATCTAACACAATAAAATCCACGAGAATCATTGATTCGTTCAAAAATTACTTTAAGGATAATAGGGCTGGCCATAGCTAATTTGGAACCTCAAGCTATATTTCTACAAGAGGTCTTCCTTTGTCTCTTTCTTTTCTTGCAACTGTCTACCGTATCTTTTTTCCTGATATTCTATCTTGCACACTTCACGTGCTAAAAAGTACTTATTCAGCTTTCGTAATCAAGCTTTCCCAACATATCTAATAGAAGGATCCATCTAAGAATGTGACTTTAGGAATTAGGCTCTAACATGCATGGGAGCTTTAAAAATAATAAATGGACTATTTCCCTTTAAATTTGAAGTCATAAATAGGGTCATTATTTAGAAACTAGAATGGGCCTACGTTAGTCTTAAATAGTTAATTGAGCTCATATTAAGACTGCGTCTAATTTGGGGAATTGGGGTTTTATTCTCGACTTCATGGCAGGGGCATGAAGTTACCGCTTTGATGGCTTTTAGGTTTGAGCTGACACTGAGGAATAACAAGAAAATAAGTCCAAAGAGTATCCTGAGGACCAATCCTTCTGCATTTCTCACATCGATATTTCCTATAAACAACCAACTAGCTACACGAAAGTCTCGAGGCTTATATATTCCTAGATTAAATATGTTTGTATGGTAGTGTTCCACATAGTTACAGTACAAGGATTTTATTCCACCTGCATGATAAATTAGGGTTTCCATTTATCATATAGCTAGGTTTTTGCTCTTTGTTTACGTCATCATGTCATGTTAGGCTAAGGTTTTCACCATATTATTATGCTGGCCTAATCTCTTTGATTCATAGCTATATGTCGTGTGGTTGTTTGCCAATGGGGTCATGATTTCATAAATTATGGGATATCCAATAAAATCCTAACCAAGTTACCAAGAACGCGGATCGCTGTGGTGTGAGGACCAGTACAGGAACACGGTATGCTACCCCCTCTTGAACGAGGTACGGTAGCAACTGAACATGTGATGCCTTTTGAAAGATCTCTATCAATTATCACCTTACATGATGTAACCCATCAATTTTTCTGGAGCTTTTTATTTAATAATATGGGGTAGTAATTAGAAGGAAAATGGTTAAAACGCAATGGTTTGCATGAAGGGTTCGAAGGCACTTCTATCTCCATTGCCCTCTCTTTTGCTCAGTAGCGGCTCCAGCAATTCTGAGAATAGTGTTCATAAATACTACTCCCTCCGTCCCATTTTAAGTGACCCCTTTGGGAAACGTGTATTTTTTTGGACGTTAAAAAACCTACTTCCGTAGAATGTTCTTAAATTTTTTTTGCACCAAATTAAAGTACTCAATGAGCACTTTAATTTGGTATAAAATAAATTAAAAAAATTATATAGCGAAATGTATTTTGTAAGGGTTCAAAATTGCACGTATTCCCATAGTGGCCACTTAAGATGGGACGGAGGGAGTAACACTCTACTACCTCTAGGAACCACAACTGTATACACAGAAAATTATCTGTTAGGCTCCATTTGTTTTGGCGTAAAATAATTTTTTCGTGTAAAAGAATTGTGGAAAAGATTCTTTTGTTATTTTGATTTTCAGTGTTTGGTTAGTATTAGGTAATCTATGCTCATTAGTGAGATGCTCTGGACCATGAATGAAAGAAGCATGGTAATGAGCACAGAAATTGATTTGGATCTCTAGGCCTGCCCTCCTGATGCCTTTTGGCTTTGATTTGGGGGCATGGTTCTGCAGCAAAATGTCCCTGTAGCTCTTCGGTTCTTGGAAGTTTAGGGGGGCCACTGTTTCAGTGGTATTCTGAGAGCAGTCACTTTGCCACTTTGTGCATATTGCCAGAGGTTAGGTCTATCTCCAATCATCCCCCGCTCATACCCCCAATGATTGGGGACTAGATGGGTTCTGTTATTGTTGTTGTCGGTTGGTATTTGGAAAAAACTTTTACCCCCCAACAGTCCTCTTGATCTTATGAATGATAGCATGATGCAAAGAAGCGCAACAGTCAACCCCCAAATAAAAGGGAACGCTCAGAGGACATTAGGACAAGTGGGGGGAAAACAACTTACGGGATATTTGGGAGTAAATCATTTTGCACCGGATGGGGTAAAACATTTTACACTAAAAAATGTTTTACTTGATAAATATCCAACCAAACACCTGAAATTAAGTAAAACATTTTTTAGGAGAACATTTTACGTCAAAACAAACAGAGCTTTAATATCCACAATGCCACCAAAATACAGCAAACTATTAATGCCTCCCACATTAATTTGCAATTTTTCTTTCCTATTCCAAAAGCATCACCTCCCACACACTTAACAAAATCGTGACGAAAAAGGTAACAACATAGACAAAAGGATGCATCCTTTTCTATATTGTATTCCAACCAATTTTTGCACCCTTTGAACCAAGTATGATTGAATCAAACTAACGCATTAATCAACTAATATCTCTTTAAGGGAAATTGTGGTGATTCATTTGCTGGGTGAGCACCTAACACCTTCACACCCACTATCTTAGCTCTTGAATTTGCTTCTTGGGATTAATGGACTTTGCCTAATTGCCTATCCATAGATTACAATCAAACGAGGTTTCTTGGCATTATAGTCCTTTTGACTAGGCATCATTACACTTATGCCATAAGTACCCAAAGGCGAGCGGAATGAGCAACCCCTCCCCTTCTACAAGAAGGTTCATATTTCGAAGTTCAAGCAAACGTGGGTTTGGCGGTATTCTCACGTGAACTAGGTTTCCTTTTTGTTGCTAGTGACTCTTTGAATATCTCTCTTAAAGAGGGAGTGCTGAACTGCTCAAACTTTTATTTATTGTTTTAGTCTTTCATGAGGGGTGCAAATGCAAAAAACTACACTAGAGAAGTATCTTTTTTCGCTCGGCAAAACCATTTCCTTTCAAGTATGGTATTTACCTTCTACATTATACGCAGGGTGTACCTAGTAAGGTTGGGGTGGCCATGGCACTGCCACTCAATAGGTATCTGCGCCCTACAACCAATCTCTCTGCGATGATCTGGGTAGGGTCCACAGAGTGGACATATCAGCAACCCACGAAAGGGCTGTCCCAAGCCAAAATCATTTGAAAGAGGCTAAAACTTAATCGAAAGCGCACTGCGCTGCTGGCAATGGACCTATGTTCTGAGTTGGGGTTCTGTCATTATGGGTCTTATTTCTGTCCTCATCAACGGCAGCCTAGGGCCGAAGCCGAACTAGCCCAGGATAATCAGAACAAGGTGAACGTATGCTTGAAATAGGCCAATTTGCTTCAGGCTTGAGTGATATAGGCCACTCTGAGGCTCTCTCTATGCTTTTATTTCCTTATTGTACTGTTTTCATTTTTTTTATCCTTGTGATTACTGAATTTTTCTGCCGTTCAAAAAATAGGCCACTTTGGCCTGGCTAAGCAATGGGCCCCTATCCCATATAGCAAGTGGGCATCTTTCGGCTCATGACCTAATCGTGATCGACAACAACCTCACGAGATACCATTAATCTTGTGCTAATGGTTACTATTATCGGCATATATCATTTCATTGAGGCAATGAAGTTACCATGTTTTTGATAAAAAAGAAGAAGAAGAAGTTACCATCCTTCTCAAATTTTCACAATTTAAATTGAGCATATAGACTATAGAGTTTCCCAGCCAACACATCAACGGCTATGGGAAACCACTAACATAAAAGAACATGAGATTCCACTCTTATCCATCTCAGATCCCAACTCAACGGAAGTATAAGCTAAGCAGAGGCTTAACCAACAGATGTGCAATTATAACTATAGCTAACCTTGCCTGCCAATAGTAGTCTCAGTCAACATAACTAGGACTTGCTCTCATCAACCTCAGAATTTTCAATCAAGAATAAACACACACGCACTCATATGCAGAAATGCAATCAAGAAGAACAACAAAACACTTTCACTTACAATAAAGCAAACATCATAAAAGCGATTCTTGAAGTCAAAGCACAACGTGCCCTATAACTTGATGTTAGCTAACATTCAAAACACCTCCATACCAATCAATATGCGTGACTATTTACATGTTACAAATACATCCATTCTCGCTCACACGACAACAAAAGTAATGCAACAGACCATGAAACTATTAGAAATGCTAACAAATACCATCAATAAATGACAAGCTTAAACAAAATATGAAAGATAGCGTATCAAAGCAAACCTTGGAGACCCAGCATTCAGATTCCGATGAAGTATCCGCCCGCTACCCGAATCGCCCAATCCAATCAACTCCCTCAATCCCAAATTACCCATTTTCTCCTCCTCCTCCTCCTTCTCATCATCACCCTTTTCACTCCCACCATTCTTATCACTCTCCTCACTTTTCTCCACACCCACCACCTCACCTTTCATCCTCTCAAAGTAATTCCCATATATATACTCAGGCGTATACCCATTCTCCTCATCAAACAACATCACATGCCCATGCCACTCCCAAACCCGGTAATCCGAACCGCTCTCTCGATGAAACCCGACGCATATATGATGGTCCCCGATCGCGACGGCCTGGCCCGAATTGGGTTTCAGGGTTTCGATGTTTCCGCTGAGGATGATCTTGATTACGTCTTTTTCAAGCTTGGATTCTTCTTTTGCGAGCTGGGTTTTATTGCTGGTGTGGTCGGTTTCTTCATCGTCGGTGTCTGAGAGGTTGTTGGTTGAGTCGAAGAGGAGGTCTTCTAGGGTTTGGTTGTTGAGCTGGAGTGGTGATGAGAGTGAGTGGAGGTTGTTTGGTTGGCCGATTTGGAGACGGCCCATTAGGGCTTGGAGGAGGAGGTTGTCGAAGTTTGGGGTGCTGCTGAATGAACTCATGGTTTAATTGGAAGGAATTGAAGATGAAGATTATCGATAAGAATCCACAGTAATATAGAGAGAAGGGTTCAGGAGAGGGACAAGAAGGGTTTTGCGGTGGGACTGGGTAGTGGACCAGATGGGGAGGCTTTAACGCCCTGTTTGGAAATTATGGAAAGTGAAGGAGGAAAATGAGTGGAAAATAAAGAGATAATTTCACTATTCCTAGCAATTTATCAAAAATGCTAGGGAAAATTTCAAAAAAAATCCCTGACATTTGAACGCAATGTCACAGACACATTTGAGCTTTACAAAATATAAACACCCCACCTGACTTTTGCCCTCCGTTATCAATCAAACCCCCACCTCCATTTCCGTCAAAAAACTAACGGATTTGGCAAAATGTAGCGGGAAAATTTTAAAAAAATCCTTGACCTTTGGCATGTTTATCACATCAACACTTGAGTTTTTAAAAACATCAACTAAACCCCTGAGCTAGACACTCCGTTATCAATTTTCCCCCTCTTTACATTTTCCGTCCAACACTTAACAGAAACTCTCAAAACGACGTCGTTTTGTGGGTTTTTCATGAGCTTCTAAATTTTTACGCTACATGTTGGCCTTGTGGGGCCAACTTCGGGGGTCCCACACGATGATCTGAACCGTTCAATAATTTTAAAATAATCACTCGAGTTGTCTTAGAAAAAATCAAGTCCATCGAACATTTATAAGTAACTGATCTAATTAGTTCAATTTTTCATTCAGAATCAGGACCCTATACGCTGAAAGAATTTTGAAAAAAGTTATACAATTGTGGGCTCGGTATCTCCTTGATCTGAACCATAGATATCGTAGTGCTTGGTGAGATTAAATTATCTTGATCAGACATCGATCGATAGGTATGAAAACACAAAAATTATGAACTGTTTTGATATCTATCGATATATGATCAAGATAATTTTATTAGTGAATGCTTATCTCAACAATCACTACGATATCTATGCCTTAGATCAAGGAATACCGAGTGCACAATTATGTCTTTTTTCAAAATTCTTTAAGATTATAGGGTCCTAATTTTGAATGAAAAATTGAACTAATTAGATCAATTACTTATAAATATCCGATGGCCCTCATTTTTTACACGACCAAATAATTATTTATTTTAAATTTTTTGAATGGTTCAGATTGTTTGTGTATGGCCCCGAAGTTGGCCCCACAAGAACACGTTTAACGAAGAAATTTGGAAGCCCATGACAAATGCACAAAACGATGTCATTTTGAGAGTTTCCGTTAAGTATTGGACGGAAAATGGAAAGAGGGGGAAAATTGATAACGGAGTGTCTAGCTCGGGGGTTTAGTTGATGTTTTTAAAAGCTCAGGTGTTGATGTGATAAACGGGCCAAAGGTCAGAGATTTTTTTTGAAAATTTTCCAAAATGCTAGGAGTATAACAGAGTGGGACAATAAAGTGGATCACTAAGTGTTTTTCGATGGTTCGGATTTGAAATACTCTTTGACCTATAAAAGCTCTCTTACCAGTCAAAGAGTATTTGAAATCCACACCATTGATTGCTGAAATGAACAGTTGAGATCTGTGTTGTCCACTTCTGCTGTAACAACCTTGTTGTACCAGTAGCTATTTGGTCTTTTTTTTTTTTTCATTTTTGTTCCTCTCTTAACCAAATAAGGGGCAAGGGTGGCTAGCTCATGCGGTAGAGCTCTTGGATGTTCTACACTGCATCCCGGGATCGAGTCTCATTCCCTCTTCCCATGTAATAGATTAGGAATGACGAATGACAAAAAAAAAAGAAAAAAAAAAGAGGGAAAATCTTCCTTTCTTCTCTTTTCCTTTCCCTTGGTTCCAAACAATTAAACAAACCCTCTTAGGTGCGTAGAGTGATCAATGGTCGAATGGGTCTTAAAACTATGGCTGTGAAACGTGGATGCGTGTAATTAAAATTAGTAAAAGCGAAAGCGATGATTTTTTTTTTTGAACTGCAAGCGAAAGCGATGATTGAAAGAGAAAATGTAGAGCGAGAATTAAAAACAAAAGAGAGGAGTCCTATCGAAAATTTTGGTGATGGGTCTAAGATTTTGTTTTGGTATGACAAGGAAATGGATAAACAAATTTTGGTGATCTGTTTAAGTAATCTATTGCTTGCATTATGGGCAGACATTTCCTTCTTGGTATTACAAAAACTGGAGCTGGATGTGCAATTCCTTTCAACAAATTTTATGCAATATACGACCTTTTAACTTGATTGAAATAGATTAGGGAAAATTTCACCAATTGTCCTTATAGTTTCATCCAAATCTCAATTTAGACCCTCTACTATTAATTGAATGATTTTAACCTCTGGTTTTATTAAGCCCAATTAATAACACCATTTAAGCCAATGGACGGGAAAATGGTGATGGCTGGTCTGTGACCATTTTCCAGGCTCAAATTGTAAAATGAACAACTTTCTCCAACCCATCCCTTCTCCAACTTTCAGAACACTAACCCATCCATCTTGACTACCAAATGGACACCGGTGGGAGCAGTGAAAGTCCAATAAAAAAAAAAAAAGACAAATCAAGACCCCTCAAAAAATCCATGTTACATAAACCAGATTACAATGAACATAACAATTTATTGTTTGCAAAGGGGCAAAGATGAGTTGGTTGAATCCCACATGGCCAGTGATTGTGGCTTTTTCTTGCATTTGAAGTTGACCATGGCATGGAAGTAAAAATATTTACTACTATTTTTATCATAATAGTTTCCATTTTCTGGTTAACATACTTGCTTGTAATATGAAATTTATCCCATTGTTTTTGTTATTGGGTGAAAAAAAAAAGAGTTTGTACATATATATTGGCATGTATGCGTGTGTCTACACTTATAGTTCTATATGATGTGATAGACATATGGTGAATTTTGGTTGCCATGTGTGTGGGTCGGTTGGTAAAGGCCCGTAAAATATAATTATTTTTCGTAAATAATGTTGGGAAATGCGAGGAATTGTGAGAAGTGTTTAAAATGACCAAGTGTTGAGAGACTTAGTGTTATGTGTGACGTAGGTCTTGATTTGGTTTACACATGAGAAATTTGGACTTGTAGTGCAATTCTTTTAAAATGTGTGGTGTGTGAGTGTGTATAAGAGTGTGTGTGGTGGAGAAGAGAGAGATCAAAACAACCCCCCTCTTCCCCAATTCATGGCCGGCCCACTCTCTCTCTACAATAACCCCTCATTTTCTCATCCTCCAACCACCAAATCACACCATCTCCCATTGATTTCTTCACAAACCCTTCACAAAAGTTCGTCCTCTACATGTATTGGAGCTTGGTATGTGCTCATTTCACTCCGGGACTTGAAGTTTGGCTTGGATCTTGAAGCTAAGGGTTAGGGTTTTGCTTTTGGAGGGTTTCTAGCTTGATCTTGCTTAAGGTAGGGGAATCTCTATCAATTCTAAATGTAAATTTGATGTTTGTTTGAGTATTGCTAATTGTCTTAACCAATTTCATCCTATCTTTGTTAAATTCCATCATGAGGAGATTTCTAGTCAAGTTTTAGTAGATTTATGCTTGTTATGTGCTCCCTCATGTTTTCTCTAGTCAATCCACTTGCTAAACGTACATCTCCATACATGCATTTGCCCCTTTGGTTTTGGTTGAATTTGAAAGGCTATCTTTTGTACCATAAGCTTGCCACTTTTGGAGTCGGGGAAAATATGTAAATTAAGCCTACTGATCATGCATTGTGTTAATATGTTGTTGGACCATCAATTTGTAGCTTAACTTGTGGTTTAGAACCCTTGAAAACTCTTGGAAACAACCCCACTTAAATTTCCATTGACGCTGAAAATTTTCCTAGTAAACCACATTGGATTGATCCAAAGTTACTGGTGGATCAATCCAAACTTTTTACAAACTGTCCAGATGTTTTTGGATCGATCCAACTCTACTGGTGGATCGATCCAAACACCCCTAGTCAAATGTTGCTTGTTTGACCCATTTTTGGCCCGGTTCGTGTGACGTACATCCTATGGTCCTAACTGACTTGAGATACTTCGAAATACGTGTTGTGAGTATATTTTAGCATATTTGATGATTCCTTTAGTTTTCTCGGGGTGTGTGTTATGTGTTGGACACCTAATGAAGCTAGTTTGGCGATTATCGATTCAAGCGACGAATTTAAATGAGGCCATGTATGGACACCGAAATGATACGAATGAGTCATGAAATGATATTGGTAACTTGAATGAATGGCACGGGGCCCGAAAGGGTATGCCCGGAGTGGCACGGGGCTCGAAAGGGTATGCCCGGAATGGCATGAGGCCTTTCTGGTATGCCCGGAGTATAATGAAATGATTAGAATGAATGAGATACATAATGTGAGTGTTTTGGACACATGTGACGTGTCGAGTACGTATTCGATACGATGGAGCGGTAGTTGACCTTATTGGCGACCCTTGAACCTTGAGTCCTTCTTAGTGCCTATCTTTGATCCTCTTGGCTTTATTAAGTGCTTTCCCCTCTTTGTTCGCACGTCATGAGTATCTCATTTCCATTTATAATCGATAGATATTTTCCTACTGGGCTAGTGAGCTCACCCTTATAATTTTTAGATATTCCGCATGGAGGAGCATGATATGAATTTGTGTGAAGTGCATGCATGACTTTAAAGGCTCAAGGAGTAGTTGCATTACTATTTTTCTTGTTAATCTATCATTATTGTGTGAGAAGATCTTGTAAACGCCTTTGAGCTTAAATCTTGATTTTTAATATGTAAACACATTGAAATCTATATAACATCATTTAGGGAAATACGGTAGACATTTGACTATTTTGCATTTGAAATTGGAGATGTATTTGACTTTGACCATGGAAGGTGTTGACCTCCACGTGGATTTTATTATATAAATGTTTGTGAAAAATCAGGGTGTGACACGGTTGGTTACGGTTGAGATCGGCTCATAAATGGAGCCAGAAGGCACAAAAGGGAGGAGAGGGTCGACAGGGTTACGGTGATAAAATGCAGTGGTCACCGGACTTGGAGAAGGGTGGATGATTGGGCGTGAGTTAACTCAATAGGTAAGGAAAAGAACATTGAGTTAACTCAGTAAGGAGACATTAAATAAGAAAGGTCTGCTTTGCCCTCATTCGGTCCAGTGGCTTAACCGGGGTTATTGATTGGACTTAATTGGGACCACAATGAAAATTAGAAGGTTAAGATTATTAAATTTGATAGTAGAGGGACTAAATTGAGACTTGGTTGAAACCAGAGGGATGACAAGTGAAATTCACCCAATAGAATTTTTTTAAAATTTTTTTTTTTGCCATTCGATAGACATCGGTGGGGTTTAGTGGGGGAGTTAGTGAGTTAGTCTAGAGGGGGTCTAGAAGCTATCTATAGCCCTAAACCCCAAACGCCTCTGCCGAGGTTTGAATCCTGATCTCGCTGGTGGGAGAACCAGGAGATAACCGCTGCTACAAGCCCTTGGTCCCAATAGATTGTAGATGAGCTCAAAAATTAGTAAGAAAAATAGAGGGGATAAAGATATGCCCAAGAAGATGTGGCTCTTATCTAGTTGTGCCCCTTGGATTCCCAAGAGAAGATTTGGAGTTCGAGTCTCTGGTGAGACTTCTAACTCCATTTAGTTGTTAACACACTTTTCTGCCACATCCTATGACAAAAGTAAAAAAGATCTGCACAAGAAGAAAAAGAGATAAGCTTGACACACAAGCAGGAATTAGATAATAATAAGTAGTTGCTACTTGGTCCCAGCGACTTGGTTTGGAGTTTAGGCAAAAACAAAACTTCTGAATAATCAACTGACTGCCTGAAGGTTGCATTGAAAAGACTCGAGGCTACACTTTAGTCATTGATTTTTGTTACAGAACCTTTCAAATGGAGTCCGTGGTACACCAAAGTTGTATTGGTGTCTTACATTCCAAACGTTGTTACAGTAATATTTTGTTTTGTTTTGGTAGGATCTGAATGTTTGCTGCAATGTAATCCAATCGGTTTATGCTTTAGCAAAGCGGATATAATTTTGTTCACCCTCTTATTTCAACTTCTTGTACGTTTATGATAATTGTGCAAATCATTTTCGAATAAATCATTAAGTGTCAGAGGCGGATTGTGGGAGAGGGGTGTTTGGCCCCTGCATTTCTCCCAATTTTCTTTCTATTTATAGTATACTCTTGAATTTTTATTTCTTATTTATAAAATTACTGAAGCGTGATCCCGCAAACCAAGTCAAATTCGTAATCCAGCCTCCGCCATTAACTGCAATGAATAGATACCTCTATTATCCATAGCTGAAAAAGAAGAAGCTACTTTCAGAGACAGTGGCCAGTCCAGTGGCAACATGAACACATCATAAACTTGTGGTAAAATGCACT
>JAXBDA010002110.1:0-10398 GCA_036023075.1 Gaultheria prostrata | reverse complement strand
GTATTGAAATTATAATAGTAAAACTAGCAATCTAAAAGGGAATCTACAACATTTAAAATAAGGATGGGGTGAACCCAATCACAAAGCCACTTAAGGGAGCTCTACATGTGAAAAAGAAACTCTACAATGCTTAGTAGCATCAAGAACTGTAACGGAAAGAAACAAAATAAGATCTTACGCATTTTTATTTGGTTGAGGTGGATAAAACAACAGATTTGGCCGACCAAAGAAATGTTTGGTGGATTGCCCATCTGTACAGTAAACAAGGACGCACTATCATTTTTTGCAATTTGGGTTGCATACACGCATATTCTCGAGTAACAAGAAACACACGATGAAGCAATCACGCATATGTTGTCTGCCACTAGGCCCACCAGTGTCACAAGACTTCTACAGGCCTTTAGCACTCCCCTCACTTTGGTATGAAGTAACGCTTTCCATGAGCTACAATGGGACAAGGCCCTTGGGTCCCAAAGCCTTTACTTCTGCGTTTCTTTAAAAATGTTGGGATAGTCACCAGGGATGTCTTAGCATCTTTACATGACTTTTCTCCTAATGGAAATTTTGAGAAGAGCTAGAATGCCTCTTTTATTGTCATCGTAAAGATTATACGAAAAACAGATGAGCCTTCTGCCAATGCATCCAGCTCTCCTCCAGCTAGGCTTCCTCGCCTTGAGATGTCACATGTAGAGTTTCTTGTGTGATTCTCGTGGTTGGTTTGTTATTAACCACAGGGTTAGTTCATTCGCCGCCTGCTGCATTGGCATTCTCCTCTAGTTGTTTACTTTTGTCATGATTCTGGCTATCAATTTTTCGGGGGTTGTTACCTTTATGCCTTATGATCGTACTAGGATCTTATGCTTTTGGGACTGTTTCTGCTGGGGGTATAGATGTTATTATGTTATGCTTTTGGGACTGTATTCTGCGGACTTGGGGTTCCGGTAGTGAGTTAAGTCACTACATCTCGGTAGTGACCTCAATTGTGGGCCCTTTGAAATCTTCATTTGGAATCGGAATTCAGGAATGTTGAGTACATTATGGATATAAAAAACTATGATCACCGGGGTTTGGTAGACACAATTTAGACAAATTTGTCTTATAGTATATTCTCCAAATGATATTGGTCATCCGTATAAATGGTATCCGAATATATGTCTACCAATATCCAATTAATTTGATTGTTTACAAGAATGATCTACTCAATATTCCTGACAAATTGTACGGTTCAGATCCCAAATAAAGATTATACATGGCCTACAATTAAGGTCACTACGGGTACCCCAAATCCGTATTTTGCTAGCATGGATGTATTCAGACTGTCAATATGTATGTTCCTTCAGAGATTGCATATCATGCTGATTGTTAACGCCCCATGTCATTTACTTTTACCATTATCTTCTACATAGGTTCAAAATATGCTTTTCTTGTTATGTCGTGTTTTATCAGCCCTTTCATTTGGTCTTTTGACCTAAATTCCGTGACTCCCCGATACTCAATCAAATCCTCTTTTTTAATGATTGAATGCACTTCTAGAGTGCCATATTTAGTAAAAGTAATTCCCGAACTCTTGCTTCTGTATCGAGGATCGTCGAAATAAGCAACAATACTATTTCTACGGAAAATACCATTTATGGGTACGTCAATTGAAATATCTTATTACGACATTAACAATAACATTTTTTATTGTTCCGTGACACAGGGGAGTGGTTTAGACTGTGAACTTGCTGTGAGAGGGCTCTACTTCATTAAATTTCAAATAGTCAATTGTTATGTGATGCTGAATGTTCGTAATGCTTGCCAAATGTTGGCAGCTAATTTGGCATACACAACTCACCCCTTAGATCTTTGAGCATTTTTCGCATTCGGAATGAGATTATGATTTATTGTTACAAGTGTTTCGACAAACAATTTGAGTTGTATCATTTATTCAAAGATGTAAGTTATTACTTTGAGTTGTAATTGTCCTTTAGTGTGTTGTGTGTGAATTCTTTGCGGCGTAAGCTCACTTTACAGGATAAGAAGATCCAAAATAGTGCAACAACCCGAAAGGTTTTGGAGCTCGCTCCAGCAAGCAGAAAGCTCACTTCAGAGAATGCTTCAACTTTGTTTTGAAACAAGAGAGTCTCGGAGTTGCCAAAGGCCCGAGGAAAGGTGAACATTGTCCACGTTGTTCTACCTTTAGGTGATGGATCCTTTTGGCAAGATGATCGGGAAAGTTGTTACTCATGGTCAACTAATGACTTTGATGTAGCCATGAAGGAAATTAGAGAAAGATCCATGGTCTCGGTTTCCCAGTTGCTGTTTGTCCACGACACAATGGTCTTTAGTGGAGCTAGTGCAGATGAGTTAAAGTTTGGTGTATCCTCCTGATGCGGATCATACAAAGAGCTCACAGGTATTTTGGTAATTTCATATGGCTGGAAGTAATGGCCCTTATGGATTGGAAGGGTAGTCCATTGGCCACTAATTGGACCTACTTGGGATATTAACTAGGCATTGGATGGAACATTTAAAGCCTTCGTGACTTTTCATGAGCCTTGTGACTTTTCATTTAGGGACGTTTGACCACATATTCAATGTATGCAACCATTAGATGACACATTCAACCTATCCAGCCATCTAGGGAATATCTTGGAAATTGGAGTAGTTATTTGCATTTAAAACATGCTTGAGAGTCTATAAATTGATGTACTTTAAGAGTATGAAGGTTTGAATGCAAGAGCTAAAAGCTTTGAAGATTGTGTGATGCAATCCCATTCTTTGGTGTGATGCTAAAGAGGCCTTAGCTGTGATACCTTCAGTAACCTAGGTGTGAGGCTAGATCTATCTTCTTAAAACCCTTTTTCTCTTCGCTTTCACTATTCATGTCCCGAAACATCCACGGATTTTATGTTTAGATCAAACTTCGCCCTATTCCAAATCTGTCCTACATCACCATCTTTGATTAATGACATGTTCAGGGCTGAGAGTGAACCTTGCCAACAAGAAGATCATTCATCTTTGTTAGGTAGGGGAGAGTCTCAGCTTTGTACCATGGTTGTAGGATTGGAGACCGACCTTCTCTATCTGGGGCTTCCTAAAGGGGCCATATCTAGCACCAAGGCAGCATGGGATCAGCTTCTTGGAAGGGGCAATACATTTCTATGGGTGGTAGCAGTAACCTTATAAAGAGAACTTCGTTGAGTCTACCTACATACTTTATCTCAGTATTCACTATTCCTATTTCGGAGGTGCAAAGGACAGAGACGATGATTAAGAATTTCTTTTGAAGGGTTTGGGTGATGAGATCAAGTATCATCTTGTTGTTTGCCAGAAAGTCCGATTGCCAAAGGAAAGGGAGGGTTAGGTGTCGTTGACTTCCCCTCTTTAAATAACAGCCTAATGGGGAAGTGTTTGCCGATGTATCTATTGACAAGGAAGTGTTTAAATATGGGTGTGCCAGCAAACGGTGGTCTTCAAGTGTTGTTAGAGGACCTTGTGGCAGAGTGGTTTGCAAGGGGACTATGAGGATTTGGAACGACTTCTTTACTTTGTCCTTGTTCAAAATGGGCAAGGTGTGAGCATTGTTTTAGCAGGACAATTGATGTGGTTCTTAAGGGAAGTTTTCTTACTTCTTCACCGCTGCAAGTGATAACGAGGATTCAGTTGACAAGTACAAGTCAGAGGTTTTCGATGGATGTGTTTACACTCCGGTGTCTAGAGGACCTCCTCATGATTAGGAGGCTGATTCGAGAGTCAATGAAGCACTGAGCAATTCAAATAGTCCATGATTTGGTACTATATCTCAAAATCTTGAAAATTATGGAATACAATAAATGGTTATAAAACAAGGAACAAAAAATATCACATGATTAAGTGATGCTGATCTCAGTCAACTTAAATACATGATAGCAACAAAAATCGTCACTCAATATCCTTTGCGAATCATTATATGTGACCCCTAAGATACGTGTACACTACGAAAGGCCAAGACTAGAAAGTAAAAACTGGACTATGAATGGAGAAATCAACAAATCAGTAGCCGTATCTCTCCACTCGAGTTTTCTTGCATAAGACCAACCGCAGATCATTGCTTTGATACAAAACAAATATGTGCCATCATTTACTGCCAAGTGGAAAAGGAAAAACAAGTATGGAGAATATGCACACAAACCAACCTTCATTCAAGAATCTTTCAAAAAAAATATCCCATAATGAGATACTTATTAAGATTGACAAGATAGTTTTACTTCAGATCACTTCTATGCCTCAAAAAAGACAAATGGCAGTGGTGTGACTCCATTCAGTCCAACAGAATTCAAGTTATTAGGTCAAAAAATTTGTCAAGCCCAACAACCTAACTACCTCAGAGGCACGGATATGACATGGACACACGAACCCATTATTTCTCTAAAATGTAGGACACGGACACGTTGGAGACATAGTTGTTGGAATCATTTGATTCACAATTCGTATCATACAATTTGATATGATTCAATTGGTCATTGATACGAATAAAGGTGCCTGAATCGAAAATAGCTGAGAATCGGAAGTGAATCGGTGAGTGAATATGTGAATCGAATCGGTGAATCATACAATTCACTTTCAATTTCCTGAATTCATTTTTACACGTTTTCTTTTGCATTTTTGTTGTTGTAAACTGGTTCAAACTGTTTTTTTAAGGTCTTTAGTATTGATGTAAGCCATCTATTGTCTATGTTTCTCCTTATGTAGTCTCAAAAATATATTTCTCTCTCGTTAAGCATTATAGGTAATATGAGGAAAATGATTCATTATAGCTTTTTATTGATTTAGGTCTAAAACTTTCATTTATAATATAGATTTTTGTTACCATAGTCAATAAACATATGTTTCCATGTATTATGAAATCGTGACCCAATCGGAGTGATTCACTATGCGATCCGATTCACGATTCAGAAAAGGACCATTTCGACTCTCGATTTAACATCCTTGGTTGGGGATATGTTTATATATGTGTGTGCGCGAGCGCGTGTGTCAACCACAAGTATATGTACCAAATTATAAAATATATAAGCTACAGTAGTTATGAAGAATCTAGGTTGACATGAGATTCAAGAATTGCCTAAAAAATAGGCCATGCGCACGGTTAGGAATCCTCAAGAAATCTTTAGAACATTCCACGTGAGTCAAAATATGATTAGTCGTAAGAATTACAATTCTTCATCTTTGTAGATCATGGTGATATGTCAAATGTCGAAATCAATCAATACCCTATAGCAATGTAGTTAGTGCCCTCAAAAGCCTCCAAACCCTCGATCCTAATTTCTTAGAATTTCTTATTATTTCTCCCCACAAAATTAAGTCCCTATTTCACTACCCACGTTTTCCCCTACAAAATTGGTAGAGAGCGGAACATGGGCAGGAGAGACAGAGTAAAACGTGGGGGCTGAGAGGGGGGAGAGAGAGAAATGTGTAACAAACCCACTCACCCAAAAGAACCAACTTTCGTCCCAATTCAAACACATTCACCCACTAAAATGAAATGATGTTACAAACCCTGACACCCAAAAGGGCCAAAACAAAACCCACGTCTCTCGTGCATGCTCCCCACACCCACCACGCATATATTTGTCCTCCACGCTCATATTCCTCCAACAATTCTACCCCCATTGATGATTTCATGATCTCTCTCTCTCTCTTCATCGCAACCATTGGTGATCCCTTACAAAAAAAATCGAACCAAGTTTAGCTCCGTTTGTTACAGAGAATTTGTCCAGGCAACTTTGAACACCCAATACGGCTTTCTACGACAATTTGATCATGGATGTTTACTACCAAGCTCGGCTATGCTCTATTTGTTGTGAGAATTTGATCACGGATTTTGTACCGAAAAGTTAGTTTGTTTCTTACAAGATTTCTTTTGGTATATTGCAATGATATTCAAAATAATTTTGTTCACAATGATAACAACGATGTTCAAAATAATTATGTTTCTTATATTTCCATTTCTCAATGATGGTCACATCCATGGGTTTTGATTCAAGCAATGTGCAAATCATTTAAGAAAGGGTTTGTTTCTGTTCAGATTACCAGTTGCTCGAACGTTAGTTCAAGTTTAAAATTAAATATGTTTTCAAACCTTTGTTCACCTTGATAATATCTATATCTAAATAGTACTACAGACTGCAACTACAAATACACTTATGTTTTCTCCCTTGCAAAATCAGATATGACAAACCAGTTGCTGGTCACTACAAATTTCTCGCCAAATAGCGTTGTCCACCGCTTCATCTTTGACCCAGCCAATAAGGGGCTGCGGAAAAGAGCAGTACTCTAATGGAAACTATAAAAAAAAATTGGAATGGTAACCGCAGCAGTTACCAAGCAAAAGTGGTTTGGTCTTCGATAATTTGGTTCGAAGGTAGAGAATCGTTGTTAATTGGTGTTTGTATGTGCAAAAAGGATGCGGAGACAGTTGATCACCTTCTCATTCATTGCATAGTGGCGTGGGAGTTATGGTCTTTGGTGTTGTCGTGGTTCAGTGGGCTATGTCAAAAAACGTTATGGAACTTCTTATTGCCTGGAGAGGAGCAAGAGTGGGAACAAGAAGGAAACGTGTTTGGGTCATGATTCTTCTTTGCGTAATGTGGATTATTTGGCGAGAGAGAAATAAAGATGTTTTGAAGGAGTAGAACAGCCTCTGTTCAGAATCAAAAGTTTATTTGGTGAATAGCTTGTATAGTTGGGACAAGGGAGATTGTTATCCTTCCCTTGACCAATTTTCTTTTATATTCTCATGCTGGTGTATAGGGCCTTTTTATCGGTGGCCTCTCTTTGGTACATGGGTAGCATCCCTTAATGCTTTCTTTAATATAACTATTTACTTATAAAAAAAAATAAAATTACCAAGCAAAGCTGTAGTCTTACCCTTTTATCCTTCCAAAGTTCCAGTTTAGTTAACTGTAGGAAAACTGTTTACTTTGAGGACAATCATATTAATATTATGCTTGTGTGATTTGGAATCACATGCTACTTACCATGCCATGTACATATATTGGACATGCATGTTAAACTCGCCCGTGCATAGCACAAGTCTAACGCTAGTCCTTGAATAATCACATGTTCGCAAGTGTCCATGAAGTGCCGATTACATTTTTTTTAGCATTAAGGGAAAGTCCCGAATCTACAAAAAAAAAAAAGGCGATTACAAAAAGGCCCTACGCCCTACCGTTAGGATGTAAATGATCACATATTTACTTCTTAGTCATAGACGCCACAAAAGTTTCGGACACAGCAAAAAGAGTATCAGACAGGCATCCGATTTAAGATTTTTGATTCCTTATAATGGACACGAAAAAGAGGTCGGACACATGTCCGAAAGTGTCGGAGGAGTGTCGTTATCCGACACGTGTCGCACAAGGACACGCCACTTTCTTTTAGGTGTCCATGCTTCTTAGCCAACAACCCTTCAGTTGGAAGTTCAACATCATCGACTCCTAGGTATGCACCTGAACCTGCCATCAGTACCCGAGTCCACATAACACATGAAAAGTATAAACAACCCAGGTCAATTGCACCTCACAAGGTCAAATAATAATAGGAACACAAACTGAAGCAAAAGAAGAAAAGCTTCAAGAAAATTCCACATGTTCTATTGTAAACAATAGACTTGACAATAGTAACAGAGAATATAACTTGCAGTCCTCATTCAATAAATTACGATTGTGTGCAGTGGAACCTTAAGTGAGGGCAACTAGATCAAAAGATTTTTTTATTGTCGTGCATTTCCTACTAAAACAAAAAATTGTCTTCGAATCATAATGATACTTGACCTCTTACTTCCGTTGCCATGACTTGGGATAAATAGCAAGATATTCGCAAAAAACAAAGTAATTAGCTGCAGAAGCAAAGATTTTCCTACCTTTATATTAGAACAAGGCACCTTTATGACAACTGTTTCCCTTCATCCTTTGCATATATACGTTGAAGTTCTCGAGAAGCAGCCAGGAATGAATCTGAAAGAACAGGAAAAGGAGTGCATGTGAGAAGGTATTGGACATCACAATTCACAAAAGTTTTGAGAACATGAAAAAGTGTACAAAAATATCCTAGACTGCATTGGTCACTAAACCAAATAACTTGAGTTACCTTTCCAAACTCGGAAGGATTTCTGGTTAATTGGCGAGCCAGTAATCGTCTGGATTACTTCGAACAACAAATTCTGAGGGGTGCTCCTGAGCTCTTGAACTATGCCATAAACAGTCTTCCCATTCTCGAAGTATATGTGATTATTTGGGTGTTTGGTTTTACAACCAGCATGACGCTCAAACTCATATGCATTGATCACCTGAAAATACAATTCTCTGCAATTAGCAAAACAGGATGGTTAACAGAAGACTCTTGATGAAACAAATTTAACACTCAACTAACCTTAGAATAATTACAGGACTGACAGCCACACAGATAACCAGAACCCTTTATGATACCATGTACCTCCTTCTACCATGCACAGAAGAAGCATGAGTCACCAAATCATAAGCTTATCAGAAAGATCAATAAATGTAACTAAAATATACCTCCCGTGACCAGGCAATATACTTCACGGGCACCCCATCCAGCATACCAGTTGAAAGCAAACTTCTAACGTTTGAAGGGAAATTGTTTGAAGTAGGCTTTTTAGACCCTTTCTTATCCTCCTTAGAAACAGTTTCACTTGCACTGGAAGTTGCATTGGAGGCATTTGCAGAGGCATCAACATTCGACTCAACCAAACCTTTCTCACTCAATGATTCTTGTCTTTGTGCTAAAGACTGGCCCATCAACAAGTTATAACTGCCTATAAGCTTTTCTGAAGAATTTATATCATCCTCGTCCTGAAAACCTCCAAAGGATATGATATTATTTTCTCCCTTACCAAAAGAGTGACCCAAAGATAAAGTGTTGTTCTCGACTTTGTTGTAGGTGTGACCCATTGATATGGCATTGTCATCCACCTTTGTGTATGAGTTAACCATAGTTACTGTATTACTGTCACCTTGGTTGAAGGTTTGACCTATGGATGGGATAGAGCCGTCGCTCTTGATGAAAGGCTGACCCATTGATATGGTACTATTGTCCTTGAAAGTGTTGCCCATTGATAGGGCATTACCATCATCGCTGTTGAAGGTTTGACCCATAATTGTAATATTGTCCTCAGCCTTGCTGAAGGGCTGACCCATCGAAATGGCGTTATTATTATCCTTATAGGGGTGACCCAATGATATGCTGCTGTCATCGCTTTTGCTATATGGTTGGCCCATGGATATGAAGTTGTTATCCACCCTGTCATCTGCCTTGCCAAAAGCATGAGGGTTTAACATGGAACTGTTGTAAGCGTTTCCCATTGATATGAAGTTGTCATTGACTCTATTAAAGGAGAGGCCCATGGATAAGGAATTGTCCTCTACCTTTGCAAATGAATGAGGTGTTAACATGGCACTGTTGAAGGCGTTACCCATTGATATGATGTTGTCATTGCCTCTACTGTAAGAGAGGCCCATTGATATGGCATTGTCATCTGCCTTGCCATAAGCATGAGGTGGTGTTATGTTACTGTTATCTCCTCTGTTATAGGCATGTCCTATGGATCCTGGAATGAAAATCTCTGAGTCCTTAACCTCACTGACTTTAACTTTTCTGATCCCACCATAGTTAAGACCCAATCTAGGATCCTCCAGCTGATGAGATATAGACAAACCAAATGAGGAATCGTTCCCAAAAGGATCCTCAATGACCCTTCTTCCCATATTAATGTTGCCCATGCCAAGTGATGGAAAGTTCCTATCATCAACACTGATTGTCCTTGAACTTTCAGGGTCAAATAAGCGTTCAGTAAATTGGCCTGTGGCAGGCTGAAAACTAGGAGGATTACCCCAAGAATGAACATTTGAATTTAGAAGTCCTGAAAACAAATTCTGGCTTGGAACTTCAACTGCTTGTTTCTTGGTGGGAAATAGCTCAGCCTCGGTACCATCCATAAACCACTGATGAGGACGCTTTGGTTCAATTCTGGAGGAGTCATCATAGGCCATCTCACCATCAGTTAAACACCCAGGACCCTTTGCCATCCAATAGCCCTGGAAAGACTATCAGAAACAAGAACTCAGAATTCCTACTCAGAACTCAAAACGAACCTTGAAACGTTCAAGGTCAAGATAAATACTGAACAGCCACAATAAACCCTGAAAATTATATGCGTCCATAATCTACGCCTCACAGCTAACTCCACTCTTACCAAGAGATGTGATTGGTAAGGCAACTTCAACATAGCTACTGTCAGATTACAAAATAGTCCATATTGAATAGAGCTCACAACCATGATAAATAGTTGAATGCAATTCACAGAATACTTTTCACAGCATGAACACAAATTTAAATTACATAAGATAAAGTTAATTG
>JAXBDA010002109.1:0-46068 GCA_036023075.1 Gaultheria prostrata | reverse complement strand
TTTCCTAGTTTGTTTTAATGTAGTTAGGAATGTTTATTTCTATATTTTGTTAGGATTCTTCGAATTAGGAAATTAGGCATCTTAGAGCAATTGATTTCCTAGTTTAATGTTTCCTTTTTATTTATTTCTTTATTTACCGGGATTCAGCTTCTTGTTTTGCTGTTTCTTTTTCGGTCCTAGTTTTTTAGTATAAAACAAGTAGTAGGGTGACATTAGAATGGGGTTGTTAATGAAATAAGAAAATCGAGTTTTTACTCAATATCGTTTGTTCAAGGAGGGAGTACCTCTAGTTCAGACAAAATTCGTGATTGTCCTTGTTGCACGTTCTTATTTCAACACGCCTGCCTGCATCACAATGCCATGAATATGTAAAATTTACCCCTTCATTTTCAATCAAGTGTCATGAAAATCAATTCCATAGCTATTCCTTCAAATTCCACTACCATCCTCATACATTCGAAGAATTCCCAAAAAGCCATGCCCGGCAATTCCCAAGTCCCAATCGTTCAGAGTGGGTATTTTAGTAAATACGACCTCGAAGGCGTTTTGCCCATTACCTCCCCTTTCCTTTCCACCTGACAAGATACCAACCGCCCCCGCAAAAACCCTACAAAAGGGTCCCCACACATTTTTTCTTTCCTCCATTCAATTCCATTTTAGGGTTTCGAATCCATTGAAAGCCATGTCTAAGAGGTAATTCCCAATTTTGCTTTAGATATCGTCGATTCTTTGATTTGTTTCTGATTCTTTCCTTCTGTTGGCTGCGTAAACTGTTGGGATTTTGATTTACAGCCTCTTTTGATGGTGAGAAAGAAAGGAAATTTGGATTCTGTAACTTGTTTGGATGATTAACATTGAGAAATTGTGGATTTTGATTGGTCCAGTTTCGTTTTTTACCAACAAAGAGGCTCTTGGGATTTTAATTTGCAATTGTATATGCCTGTTTATACGATATTTTCGTGCAATATCAAGAACTTTAGGTTTCAGTTAGGTGGATGGTGTGATTTATTTCTTTTTCAATTGATGTTCCTTGTTTGTGACTTCCTAATTGCTATTTCACTATTTGGTGCATATGAGGGCTTGGGTCTTGTTATATCAAGATTGGTTTTTCCCAAGGATTGGTGTTATTTTTCTATCCTATTCATGTTGGGAAAATTGATTATTGTCAAGCATTGCTTTGGTTGATGTGACTATGGGGAAGAAAAAAATAAGTGTAATTTCTGGTTTATTGGTTATGGCTTGTGGAAAATCATGGGTGTGTAACTTGTGTTTGACATATCAAGATTCAATTGTGGCATCCCAGTTGTAATCTTTAAGTAGTTGAATGTAACTGCATAAGGCGTTAATTAGCCTTATGTCATTGATGCTTAGAAGTTAGTAGCTGCACCCATTGGTCATTTTGATTTGATAACTGCAAGTTTACTCTCAAATTCCCCAGTTGAATTGCTTATCAGTTAAAGGGTTTGCTAGAATGGCAAAAGAATCGATGCCACGGCAAGGAATGTTGCATTTGTTCCCATCTTTGATAAAGTATTGCCGATGAAAGGTTCTAGAGGTCATTCCAAATTTTGCATTTGGATTGATTTTGCTTCTGCTGGATACTTTGTATGTAAATCCTTGAGACATTTACACCGCCCCAGTTAACGGGACATTGGACATGAATTCATCTATTTAGGCATCATTCATCCTACGTTGGTGATGCCTAAGGAAATGCCACTCGTTTGTCAAAGGAAGAGAGGGAACCCATGAAAGTATTGGATGCATCTGTTGGTAGAGCATAAATGGCCCCATTTTTTAGGTGGTCTGATATGAATTAATGCAAAGCAAAGCTGAGTGCTCTATTTAGAAGTACCTTTTATGGCATAAGTAGTTAATTGAGAAACTTGATGCTGTTTTGGGTGATGGTGTCAAAAGTCAGTTGATGCTCTTCTTGTTTTCTTTCGCTCAAGTGAGGATATGGGCTGTAGTCAACCTTGCTGACAGATAGGCAGAGATGCTCTTCCTCGTGCCGATACTACACTCACTGAGTGTATTGTCAGGCTTGAATTTGGTCTCCGCATTTCTTTTAACAAAGTTGGTTTGGTAATGTCTTAAGTTAACTTAGTTTAGTTGATCCTAGACAGAAATCACATTCTCTCAGTTCCAATCCCGTGTTCTTGGTCGGTCATCTGTCAGAGTGAGAATTAGTTTCTTGTTTCTGCTTTGTCCAGGGTTCTTTGCAAGTTCTTTGCACATGGAGCATGCCTAAAAGGGGACCACTGTGAGTTCTCACATGATTGGAAGGACCCCTCGAATAATGTAAAATTCCTACTGTGGTCCATTACGTACTTGTTTCCTCTTAGTTGGTCCTTATTGAAATACTGTTGCAGGTGTGCACCTTTTACCAAAAAGGAGCTTGCTCGTATGGAAGCAGGTGCAGATATGAACATGTTAAAGTATCTACACCACAGTTGTCCGCCCCATCGTCATCAACAACTTCTCACCAATTTTTGGTTTCTGATTCTGCTACTGCATCTGGGGGATTGACTACAGTCCCAGGTGTTACTTCAGATCTTTCACCTTCAAGTATACCTTTCTTCCCCCCTGCAAAACCGGCATGGAGTCAAACATCTCAGCATCAGTATTTGATAGAGTCTGATGATGTTGGCGATTTGAAGGGTCTTGATCCAGCTGATCTTTCACTCTGCTCGTTTGCTGCCGCTGGTGATTGCCCACATGGGAATGCATGTCCTCATACGCACTGGGATTTATGCCCCTCCTGTGGGAAACACTGCTTGCATCCTTTCAGACGCCAGCAGAGAGAACAACATATGATAACTTGTGGGAAGCAAAAGCAGCTTGTCGATTTTAAGGGTCTTGATCCAGCTGATCTTCCAATCTGCTCATTTGCTGCCGCTGGTGAATGCCCACGTGGGGAAGCATGTCCTCATATGCACGGGGATTTATGCCCCTCCTGTGGGAAAAACTGCTTGCATCCTTTCAGACGCCAGCAGAGAGAACAACATAAGAAAGCCTGCTGGAAGAAGCAAAAGCAGCTGGAAGAATTACAGCATAGTCAAGAGATTGAATGTAGTGTGTGCCTTGAACGTGTTTTGTCTAAGCCAACTGCGGCCGAACGGAAGTTTGGATTACTCTCTGAGTGTGATCATCCATTCTGCATATCATGCATTAGGAATTGGCGTGGCAGTTCCCCTGCCTCTGGAATGGATGTAAACTCTACATTGAGGGCCTGCCCAATATGTAGAAAGGTTTCATACTTTGTCATTCCCAGTGTCATTTGGTATTCTTCAAAAGAAGAAAAGCAGGACATTGTTGACACCTACAAAGAAAAACTCAGGTATTACTTTTCTGATTCTCTTGAACGGGGTATTTGTTCACCAATTCCTTGAATTTTTCAAAGAAGTGAGGATGAAAGCCTTAATTCATCATTATTTCATTAGGAGAATGCATGCTTATTTTGTTTGTTAATTAACTTAATTTATGGAATTGATCTGGAAAAATTGGTTCAGTAGGACACTTTAGGGCATTGTAATATTGAACTCACTCAAGCATGACATTTTCATTACGATTATGAGCATTTGATTGGTGATTTGATATTTTTCTCCTCGTTACTTTTGAGGGGGTCTACAATAATGACACAGCTGAACAGCTAATGGTTCAGTGTGGTGTTCTTTTGGGATGGATGTTAAGATGACTTTCTCTTGCAGGTCAATTGATTGCAAGCACTTTGACTTTGGAAATGGGAGTTGTCCATTTGGGACTAGTTGTTTTTATAAGGTAAGTTATGAAGACAATTGGTTTGGCAGTCTCTTTCTCATGTGTAACAATTTACTTAACAGAATGCTTAAATCCCCGTTCGATAATTATTGTGTCTTCTTGTCAATCATGCTCCGCACTACCAAATTATTTAGACAGAATAATATAGTGCATTAGTATGTTTGTGGAAATGAGTTTTAGTTACAAAGCTAGATGGTGATATGCTCTCTCAGATGCAACCTTTCATTAATTTCTCTTTGGATTATCGTTGGGTTTCGTGGAGCATTTTTTGATGCTCCAGTAAATAACACAAGTGAAACCATGGAATGCTCTGAATGCAGATGCTGGAAGTCCAACTGCCATGTCATGTTTTACCTGTCATCAGGGATATATGAGAATGTTAAGGCAGCTCTTTTAGTAATTTCAATGTTTCATGAAATTGTTCAGTTTAGCAGTTTTGGTGGTTTTTGTATCACGAGCAATCAATTGGACACCTGATACTAGAACTTAAGATTCACAACACTTCATCTTTAAACTTCTAGATCTACCAACAATTCATTGAAACTGAATCTTGATGGTCCTTACATTACATTTCAAAGTTAATTCTTACTTGATGTTTGATGCGTATAAGAAAAATGACAGTGTTGGCCAAATTGTTATTGCACTTTTAGCTGATAAGTTATCAGGTTCCAAATCGTGAATCAACTGAGAAAATCAACAGATTTTGTAGCATAGTAGTAGATTGGTGGTGGAAATAATTGAGGTATTAAGACATAAACCTTGTGAGAGTTTCAATAGTTTAGTAGCTCTCACCAAATGTATTCCCTCCGTTCCAAAATAAGTGCCTCTCTCACTCTCTCTCTCTCTCTCTCTCTCTCTCCAATTGAGTACTTTAATTCTGTGTGAAAAAATTCGAAAAGCGATACACGGAAGTACTTAATTTTTTTATTTGAAAAATGACACGACTTTTCGTAGTGGACTCTTATTTTGGAATGGAGGGAGTAATAGCTGGTTGAAAAATCATTACCTTGATGATATGAATGCATTGGGTGTATCACAATGGTCAAGGTTTGTTGGTTTTCTTTAGAAAATGCCTTTCGTATGTCAATGGTACCTTAATGCTTTAGTGCTGAAGTATACGGGTTTTCAATTTGTCTAGTTTATGTGACATGTTTTTCAATTCGTATGTCATGGTACCCAGGTTTATGACTGACATAGTCATTTACTTCATTTTCTAAAACTGAAGCGTGAGTCTGTTCGTAGGTTGTGTTTAGTGCACTGCAAATTCTAGGAAGTTGGTAGGTACCTATAAGCCTCATTGCCAGTATAATCCCTGCAGAAATCTCAAGCCTCAATGTTTCTATTTGAAGATTTAGTTATGTTAAAATTTCTTTGAACTTCTTTCTTTCTCACAGATTTTTTTTTGAAGTTTTCTTTTAACATATGTAGCAGATGACAAATTGTTTACAATATAGAAACTGATTTCTTCTGCTCTGGAGTATTTTACTTTTTTGGATGATGTCCTTTGAATGAGATAGAACCTAATGTGTTTATGTACATGGATTTACAACATTACAGCATGCATATCGTGATGGTCGTTTGGAGGAAGTGGCTTTGCGTCATCTTGGGGCTGAAGATGGACATACAGTGATTGCTAAGGATATTAGGTTTTGCCTTTTGCCTTTTGCCTTCTATTCTTTTTTCTTCTACTTGATTATAAAAAGGAAGATTGTTTTCTTATGGATTTGTGTTCTATCTGATTTCTGGTTTCCCCCCTTCACTTGTTTGAGTGTATTTTCAGGCTCTCGGATTTCCTCCGTAGTTTGCACATAAGGTGAAGAAACTTGTTTAGAGCTGCCAGAGTAAGTTCCAGGTCATAAGTCTGTTTATCACTTAAATGTGCTCTCCTACGTAATTTATGGCACGGTTATCCCAACAATGCAATTCATTTTGTGTGCCAATCACCTCTTTGTTTATCAGATTGTGAACTAATCTCTTGGCATAAGATTTGGCTTAATGCACGTCTCCAATTTTTGTTGTGTGGTGCATGATTTCTGGTCGTTGGTTCCTCCTCTCTATATCCTTGCTGCTGTAGTGCCTCAATATGGCAGTCCTTCATATTCATTTGCCCTTTAAGCCTGATAGAAATCAGTAAACATAGCAATCGATTTGTATTAAGATTTACGCGCTTATGATGTGCCTTCTCTTCGGTGGATGATTGATTGAAATAACCAAGGGCAATGTTTTGAAACCCGAAAACTGGAGTGAACCGGAGATGAGACCGGGTTGACCGATCACCGGTTCAACCGCAGGTCAACCGGAGTAGAACTGTGACGTCATAATTATGTATGTTAAAACTTATACTTATAATTATGGATATTTGATGAGAAATTACCAAAGTTGTATAGATTTTAAAATTAAAATATTCAATTGAATAGGCTTTTGGAACCTTTTATAAATGAGAAAACAAGAAAAAGCGTAAATGAGCACTTTTAGAAGTTACTTCTCTATAGAGATTAGTCCTATATCGGAATGAGTACACGAAAATTTAACCTCAGTGGACTTCATAAACGGGATAAGCCTCTTCTGAAGCATGAAACATTGGCTGCTGTGCCCCTCTCTGTGCCACTTGACACGAGAAATCAGGGTTTGAATTCTGGGCAAACCCGTTCAATGAAACCCGTCCGATTCTCCCATTTAACTGGGTTTGTACCAGCTTCTATCCGGTTTTATGCTCTGCACGGTTTTTATGGGTTGACCGGCCTGAACTATGCCAACCGGTCGCACTGGCCAGTCCGGTTGTCAAAACATTGCTCTAGGTTTCAATGCATTTTTACATTACTGCTGCACACTACTGTGAACCTTACTGATGGTTTTTATCTTGTGTCTGAAATTGTCACAAGTTAGCTGATTCCTTTCAAGTAGTTTGTCAAGGTTCAGCATCTGTATTGGTGAGCGCTTAACTGTACATCTCTATGCCTGCAGGTTACTTTCTATAAAGAAATTATCCCATCTTAAGTAGCCAAAAATCTTCAATCTTCCCAATTCCGCCCTCCAGCATTTATTCAGGTGCGTTAAATATCTCTTTTGGTTTTTGAATTCTGATCTTTATGTTGCCTTAAATCTTTAGTGTCGTAAATATGATCTCATCCACATTTTTACGGTCTTCTGATTCCGTCGCCCATAAGTCTGCTTATATAAGTTCTGCCCTACAATTATCCCCCTAATATGCACATTGCTGCTCTTTGGTGAGCATGGTCGGTTATCCATTCTATTCAAGAAGCGAGACATTTTGATTTGCATTATATGGATCGTACTTGCTACTAATTTGTGGAAAAGTTCATTCAAGCAATTTTAGTTAAGCTATATACGAATCTTTGGTTGCTCTGTATGCTTGGCTGTCCTGAGTTGCTGACATCCACTTGGGACTGCTGCCATGGTATTCTTATTGCATCCATTAATAGTTCTCACGATTTTAGCTTTGTTTCTTTTTGGCTTAGTACTTTTTTTTTTGGTGCAATGGAAGTTCTCAACACTTTAAACACAAGGAAAGTTCTGCAGCATCAAAGCATACTTCAAGTATAGTTGACAAATCAAAGGGTTAAGCAAGCCCAACCACAATAGAGCTAACCAAGTCTCTGCCTTATGTTAAGCCTGTCGCGAATCATGTACTCCCTAAGCGTAATGGGAGCCTCCGTAGAAACAACCCATTCCTTTGTTCAGCTCCCAAGCGAACTAAGTGGTCCGCACATTGATTTGCCTCTCGATATATATGGGTCAAGTTTGAGCCCTTGCGAGATAGAATAGCTTTAGCCTCCTTAAGTGTAACATTTTGGGGATGGTTCTCGTTTTGCCCTTAATTGATTTGGGGATGGTTCTCGTTTGGCCCTTCATTGATCAATTTGACAGCCATGAGAGCGTCTGTTTCGATTTGAATATTCTTCAACAACCCCTTCTCCAAGATAATGGTCAGTCCTCTACAGATACTCCATTTTTCTGCCTCCTAGCTGGTGTCACAAGTCATTCTGCCAAAGTATCCTAAGATCCAGTTTCCATTCGATTCCCTAAAGAGGCCTCCAAATCCTGCTGCTCTGTTAGCATCACACCAGCACCCATCTGTATTGAGTGTAGTTTCCCCTGCACATGGTAACACTAAGTGTGGGAGTCTAGGTTGAGTGTAGCCACTGATGAGAGGAGATTTAAAAGCCTTTTAGTTTACTTTATCTCTATGTGCGGATTACTTCTTGGGTTGTTCGGTCTTAGAGTCTAGGTTTAGAGAAAATTTTCAGTGCCGAGCGGGCAGCATCCTACGTGGTGACCGAGTGCACATCCCGGCCATCCAGAAGTGTGTTGGATGGCCCAGATTTTAAAGAGAGTGGGAGAAATCTGGGCTGTCCGAAACACTTTTGGATGGCCGAGATGTGCGCTCGGGCAGCACGTGGCATGCCCGTTCGGCACTGAAATTTTTTCCCTAGGTTTAGTACTGTCCATATGCATGAATAGACAATTTCTTCTTTAAGAACAACATAATAAGAAAAAATACTCAGTGCGAACATTCCCTGCCTTTTTCCCCAAACGGGATAAGGAAATTTTCCCAAATTAAGTGTTCAGGAAGGGCATTAGTAGTGTGGTGAAAAAATTGTTGGCTCTCTCTCCTCTATATTAAGACTGTCCTTTGCATTTTGCAGCTTGTATTGTTTTGGCCATACTTTATATGTCTCTGATCCAATTTGTTATGCTGCGTGTCTTCACAGAATTCGTTGCTGTTGTGGATCCAATCATCGGAGAGGCTGGGAAACAAAAAACTATGTGAATAAATTGCTTCTTATATTTTATGTAAACAGGATTAGGAGTGTATGCTGGAGAAATTTTGGAACTGAGCAATCTGTTGTTTTGAATGATTGATCTGAATAAAGGATGTACAATATAGTATATTCTAGTACATTATTTTATCTGCTTACCGGCAGCATCTATGAATTGTATAATAGCTGGACAAGGGGGTGCTTTTTGAGATAATTGTTTGCTTTGAGATTTTGAGAATGAGTTTGTTGATGTTTCGATTTTGGTCCGGTTTTTTAAATGTATATCATATGTATCACATGATGATGTGAAAATTTTAGATTCTGTTCAAAATTGATAAAAATTGTACCTCCGAGTCATGTCAAGTTCTTAGTTCTGCTAGCGTAGGGTGATATGAGTTTCAAATACACAAATTTTAGTTGGTGTGGAAATATTGTTACCAACCCTTGGAAATTGTAGGCCAGGCATATTGTTGCAGTTTGTGCGGAAACTTATCGTAGATTAATTGATTCCTTTCCTTCTTTTTCTTCATATTGGAATAGATGGTTGTTTTAACCTTAGTAGTAGTAAAGTTTGCGTGTTTGGATCATTGGTCACGACGAGATGTGTCAAGGTAAAATGATGAAAATCTATAAATAAATTTTGCATAAAATTGTAACAATTTCTGCCATTGCCTGTTTTAACCCTTCCATTTACCAAAATTGTTAATACGTAACCCCATGTCTGCCATAGGTGTTTCAAGCGCATTCGAATCCTTTATTGAAGAACACTGAACCACATCAATTTGTGATTAAATTGGGAAACCGTTAATGGATTGTGCCGGTTATGAATCAGGGGCTTCACCCTTTTAGTGTCACTGTTTGTTAACGATCTTCACTTGTGTGTGCTTGACTACGTATTTGTTGTTGCAGCTTCAAGCTATAGTCTTTGGCTTTGTAAAAGTTAGATGAAAAATCAACTGGACAACTCCATAAATTCCACGAAGACAATTCTGTCTTGGCTACCATTCATTCTTTTCCAATACCTACCAACAGCAATACACGGCCTCGAAGTTGGAGAAGAAGTTGAGAGTTCCATTGTGTCACCATTTATAATCTTAACCCATAAAAGATAGCTGAACATTGTTACTGAACCCCATGCTTCATCCCAAGCAAAAGGGAACCTGAAAGTAACAGAGATTTCATTGCTGCAACCGGATGCTCATTGACTCACACGTACCGTGAAGGGAACAAAGTTGCGGACAAGTTAGCAAACATTGGAGTGGATCAAGACCACAAATGGGTTTTCCCACATCACGCCACCAGTTGATATCATCCCCCTCCTGGAAGCTGATATGAGGGGGGTGGCCTATGAAAGGGTGTAGTTTTTTCTTTTTTTCCTGTCAACTTTCCAATGTACCAAAAAAAGGAAAATTGCTAAATCCCCTACGCTCTCAGGAGTCCACTGCCCAGCAAAACCGAGCTTGCAAAGGATATCAACGTAATTACACTTACACTGCTTTACGACAAATGTTTAGAATAAACACAATGGCCAAAGAAAAATTCCCATTTGTTTATGTCCAAACAGCCGGAGACTCGGGAATGTTTCTGTTTCCTAAAAGACCAAAATGAAACAAAAATGGAGTACCAAAATATACGAAAAGACTTGGAAAAAAAAAATAGCAAAACAAAGTTGGATCGCCACCGAAAATAAAATTTATTTGAAAACAATGACAATATTTGCTCCATAATAACGTCTCCATTAGATTTTTTAGTGTTACTTTCAGGAGTCAGAGAACCAATTTAAAAATCTAAATATGGTCGATTATCAATTACTAGGTGTTCATGCACTTCCACAAGTTTTAGAACACAGGAGGAGTTTAGAGGAAATAAATACAGTACAGATAATACACAGGCAAAAGAAGCAATATACCTGCATTCTCGATGAAACTCTTCCATCTCCTTGCACTAGGTAGGAGGCCTCGTGCGCAACAAGAGTTTTATGCCCATGTTTTGTTTGCCTAATGGTTTGGTAAAAGTATTTGGTTTGAGTCTGGGAGGAAGGGATGAAGAGTAAGGATAGGTCATGTGGAATGGCTTGTAAAATGCAAGGTGTAAATTCATCATTAGAAAATGAACGATAAAGATTGCATCTTTTCAACCTTATATATTTAACATAGATTTAACATAGGTACGGGGCTCTGTGCGTTGCACATGTTGTTTGCCTGTTGATCAACGAAGGAAGTTTATTTAGTGTGAGAAGCAATTGTGACTATACAAATGAATGCTAAGCCACTTCTTACATTTGCTTTTATACTGGAAGCTGAGGAGATTGAGGGGCGTGTAACCTTAAGTATGGAAATAGCTGAATAAGGCAGTCATAGGAGCAACAAAAGGCCGTCCGATCATGCTTGCTTATGTATTTTACAACGCAAAAGTTTGCCTTCGGCCTAACTAAACCACATACACAGAACATGCTACTGCTAGATGCCGCATAAAAGACCGACCCTTGAGAAACTTTGAGGATGGAGGTAGCTGTTTAAAACAGGGATAAACCAGGCCAAAGGGATAGACCTGAAAGTCATAGCGGTAGGAGCTACAAGGCAGTAAGTAGGACTGGAGCGCAAACTCTTTTGCAAAGGTCTATGTTATTCGGTGCTAGCTATAGCGCTAAGGAAACTAAGCCTGGCTTTTACCAATCACAATTAATGAGGGGAATAGGAACTAAATATTGCAGGATCTACAATAGCTATAAACTGGGGAAAAAGATGAACATATTATTTGTACCATGCTTGTAGGGCTGCAGCTTCTGGAATTGGGGGATTGAAAATGAAGGCTGATGAACTCCGTGTTGCTAAGTTGATAGCTTTAGATCGTAAAAGTAGTCAGAATAAGGCGAACAAATGAAATGCATAATGTATGTACGAATAGATGTTATTCGGAGCAACCAAAGTATGGTGCTGTTTTAAGCCTAAATCATCAGCCTGGCGGATTTCGTGCTGAAATAATGTTTTGAGTTTTTGAATGAAGAACTGAATATGAGTGCATATGCAGAGATTCTTCTATAAAAATTGCTGAGAGCTTGCATTGTTATTGTTTTCCCCTTTACAACCAGCACTGTGTGAAAAAAGAAAAAGAGAAAGAGACATTCGACGCAATATTTACTTATCAACATTGTATCAATAATTCCACAAATCTTGACAGTGACTCTATGTATTTATTTACTATCGGAAAAGTTCACTGAATGAAATAGTTGGACCATGGAAGTTGGGCTATTATCTCATTCAGGTTTCTATTAAGGCTACGTAGAACTTCAAAGTGAGGCTCATCCTCCTCTACTGGTATAATTCTAGCAAAAGTTCCTTCTTCCAAATAGTCCACCGCCCTATTTGCAGCTTCAAGCCCCGTGACAAAATAATGCTCATATATAGCAACCAACAATACCACAAGGAATTAACAAGAGGAGAGTTTTGAAAAGTAGGGTTCAAATGACTTTAAGTAACCTGGGACCATGAGCCATGTCGGGTTATTATCCAGTCTCCAGCCATGACCAAGTTTGGAAAAGATGTAGAACCACGCATCATATACTTGTATGAACCTTTGGAAGAAATAAAGGAAAAGAAACCTGAGAAAGCACTAAATTTTTTATTTTCCTGATCCTGATAAATCATGTGGTTATTTCAACTAATGGGACAGATAATCTTGTAGGGTAACTGAGGTTTGACTTTTTCTTTATATGAGAACCCCATAGTATGGTATGTATCTCCAATATACGATCAAGAACCATTGAGATCATTTTCCTTGTAGGAAGCCGTTATGTCAGGGTGATCCATATCCTTGTGTATCAGTATGTTGTGTCAAAGAAATTTGGAGAACAAACAGTAACCGAGTGTCACCTGGAAAAAAATGAGTCAACGATTTTGGAAATCTTCCCATCTCTTTATCAATCACAGTCGCATTCTCAAAGTCCTTAATGCTTCAACTAGCAACTAAGTTTGTTAAAAAATTATCCAGTTTGTGAGAAGGAAAAAGCAGAAGCATACTTACAAACTCAGCTTGGATGACTGTTTCTGCTTCATCTTTGTGCTCATCGTACACTGTGTTCAAGTCGAAGAAAGTCCAACCATTTGAATCATCAAATCCAGAGCAGTCGTTGCTTGGAAATGGAATGTTAACCTGGATTCATGTGCAGACAGTGCAGTAAGATAAATCACCTATATTTTCCAAGATTTGACGCATAATACTACCGAACCATAACTCAACTGCTCACCAACTTCGTCGAACACGACAGTATTAAATACCCAACACCACTCACAACCGCAAACAACCTGACAGTCGAAGTTCAACCATGTGCTTCCTCGAAATCAGGCCACTCATCACGCAGCTGGCCATCAACAATTAACACCGGCCAAACCTTATATCCATACCTCAAGAGAATCCAAACAGCACCACCTTGGGCTTTCAAAGTACGGCTGCAAGCCAACCGGCAACTCCTACATAAGAAATACCACTTCAAAACAAACGACGACAGAAGTAACTCAGGAGAACATGTGATGGCCTTAGCCAACATACAATCCAAGAAGTTAATGGATTAAACTGAGATGACAACCTCACCACTATGAGACGGACACACAACCTTCACAAACCAACACCTAGCAATAAATACACAAAAGAGCAACATATCTACTCTTCCACTGGTTCTACGGCTTGAACATGTCGGTCAAGTGTGGCAAGCTCTTGAGAGTAGGTTTAACTCTGTGACTCGATCTCACATTCATGATCTTAATCATAGACTTTACAATCAATGAAAATAGGAACTATGGAAACTTGTTTGGATAAGATAAGGAGTTCTGCTCAACAATTAGGAGCAGCTGGTCAAAATCTTGCTGATAACAATCTAGTATTTTACACTCTGAATGGTCTGCCTACTGAATTTAAAAATCTGAAGACTGCATTATGTGCTAAAGGAGACATCAGATTTGATGAGTTAATCTCAGTTCTTAGTGCTGAAGGTAGTGATAATATTGGTGAGTTAAGTCATGAAGGATCTCGAGTTTCTTCTGTTTTTGTTGCTACTCAAAAGACTAACACCTACAGTTTCAGTGTTTCCATCAGACTCTTCTACTCAACCCTCACGTGGTACTTTGATTCCACAATCTTCCACCCAAGTTCAGACTTTTCTGATGTATCCAGGTCAACAGTTTCAAGTTTCTTCAGAGAGTTTTCAACAGTTCTATCCTCAGGCTCAGTTTAACAGTAAAGCTTATGGACAGGGTGGATTTACCAGAAATAAGGGAGGTCAAGGCTTCAGGTTTAACCAAGGGCATTTCGGAAATTTCAAATCTAAGTAAGGAGGATTTGTTTCTGGCTTTAATGGAAATCAAGGGAATGGTTGTCAAATATGTGGTAAGACAAATACATGTTATCGTAGAGCTAACTTCAGTATCTGTCACCATCACATTTTACATCTCAGTCCTGGAGGCCATTTGTACCACAATCTCAGTATCATCAAATATACTTTTGGTCCTTCTTTTGGTTCTTCCAATCAGTACAAGCACAAGCCTTTCCTCAGGTATCCGCATAACTCATTTAAGATAGGAGACTAATAGTTATAAAATGTATAATTTACAGCTACACAGGCGTAGACCCGACGTATCCGCATAACTCATTTAAGATTAATCATTTTGGCAAATTGCTACCATTATATTTCTTTCTCCATCTCTTTTCCTCTTCATATCCAGTGCATCATCACCAGAAGCCACAGAGATCCTGTAGGACCTGTACCACTCTTCAATCTCTTCCCACCATCCTTTTAAAGCTCAAACTAAAACTGAACTCTACATCAGCAAGCATGCATTGAAATCTTTCGTAAAATCAAGTGTTCTCCCATGGCATTTGCCATAGTTTCCATCACGATCAACTTGCTTTCTTCCTTAGTATCTTCGCTTCTATCATCTTTTTTTTTTTTCCAACTCATCTTTTTTTAACCTCTCCAAACAAGAGGATATCGAGGATAACATTTCTTACTCTCTTTTTTTTCTCTTCTAATGAGTAATGAATCATCCAACTTAGATGGAAACATGACATTATCCTTCCCATTCTCTTTTTCTCCCTTCTTTTATCCAAAACTAATCAATGAACAGTGAGTACACATATTCTAGGTCGTGGAAGTCAAGTTAATGGGATTTTAGATACTAAATGTTTATATATCTATACAAATGAAGTGCAAACACTTAAATTCCAGTAATTAAAAAAAAAAAAATAGATGAAGAACTGAGAAATCTTTAGAGAGAGAGAGAGAGAGAGAGAGGCATACATGTAGAGGGGCGAATGGAGTCGATTTGAGGAGAGAGAATCAGACGTTGGAGCTATTTGATATTTTCGGTGGATTTGCTGGCTCATTAACCTGGTCGAAGCGGAGTACCGCCGGCGATGGATTTCCGGCGAGGTCGAGCGAGCAAAGTAAGGGGAATGGAGGAACGGAGTAGGGGAAAAACAAAACAATTAAACGATGAGAATTTCTCTGAAAATATTTTCCACGTTATGCCGTAGGTTGAACCTGCGGCATCCCTTAAAAACGACGTCGTTGCAGTTTGTGCCGCAGGTTGAACCTGTGGCATCTCTTAAAAACGACGTCGTTGCAAGATAACATTCCAGTTGTAAGAACTCTCGGATATTAGAAAGACGATTTCTACCTATATCGACCACATTTTAATGATCTGAAACATTGAGTTTGTAGAAAATATTATAACATATATGATTCAAGAAAATTATGTTAAAAACACACAAATTCATAATTAATCTGAATGTATTTTTGTTTCTTAAACTAGGTTTGGATACATCAAATCAAGTCCTCTTCCATATCAATTTAGTTCCAAGAACCCTTAGGAGACTTTAGGGACTATTTTTACCTATTTCAGTTATATTTGAATGATCCGAGACATCCATATTGTAGAACGCAAGAAAATCCAAATCCCGGATAAATTTTATAAAATTGGATATAGATTAGTACTTGATCTGGACAAATTTGTGTTTATTTAAATGGGTTTGGCTATACTGAATCAAAACCATAATAGTAACCCGTTTCTTTGCTTTTTTACTACTATTTTAATAGCGACAACAATTGATCGTGGCCGTCGATGGAAGCGGAGAGAGCTCCGATGGGCTATCGACAATTTCAAGCTCCAATCCCATCCTCCCGACTACAGCTCCAAATCCGGCGGCCACGTTCAATCGCCGCCCAACATCGCCGCTGGCCGAAAATCCCGGCGCCATCCCCTTCGGCGGTCCTAGTTAAGTCAGCGCAACTCAATTTAGTTTCGGTTCAGTCAAATTTTATTCCAATCTGTACTTAGTCTGTGATCAAATTCAGATAGAGAAGGAGAAGGAAATAGTAATGGTAGCATTTTGCCAAAATGATTCATCTTAAATGAGTTATGCGGATACGAACAAGATATAAAAGAGTAGTTGAATAGTTTATACATACAAAGCAAGTATATTTTGTTCAACTTCTACATATGGAAAAAAGTGCCCACCCATTCTTTTGTATCCTAGGCATATATGTCAGTGTGATATCAGTGTCTGTATGAAACTTTTGCGCAAATTCAGCTTTCACAATCATGCAATCTATGAGAACAAGCTAATGATTTAGAGAGATCAACTTGGAAATGTATACCAAGAAAACTCAAATGAGATGGAAACAGCAAGGCATACATAAGCTCCGAATTGGTGCCGATGTTTAATCTGGTTTTATTATTGGCTTCCAAGCTGAGGTTGTAAAGCATGTCTAGTAGCATAATTTGCAAAAGGTGGTTGCACTTCAGAAAAAACAATTTGAGAATCTGCTTAGATGTTTTTTTCTCTCCATGATTTGGGTTTTTGTTGAATGCTGATGGAAGGTTGGAGAGGTCACACTTGACTTCAGGTTCTGCGGACCGTGATTGAGATATTTATATATGCTTGTTTGGAAGAGGTTGTTAATAAAAATAATAAGAGAAATCAACCTTCTAGCCGAGAACTGGAAGTATCTTCTTGGGGGACTCATTTTTCAGGTATTTCTTTTGTGTTCAATTATATTTATTGACCTCTAAGAGCATCTGCAATCCTTACTCAAATTTGAGTAAAATCTTCATTTGGTATGACTCAAATGCACAAACTCAAATTTAATGACAAGTTTGAGTAAAAGCTTCATGAATTGCATAGTTGTATATATTGTGAGGAACTAAACACGTCCTCTCGAAAATTGATTAAAAATTGGAGTCTCCTTTGATTTGGTCAAAATTTTGACTAAAATTCAATCTAGTAGGGGATTGAGTCAAGGGCGGAAGTGAGTTTAGAGGGCTTTTATTCGAAAGTTGACTACGAGTCAATTGAAAGAGTAGAGGCTGGAGATAAGTTAGTTTTAAGGTTGAGATTCAACCTTGCAATTCAGTGTCTCTAACCTCTAACAGTTCGCAGTTGCATTGTTGATATTTACTCTAGATATGGTTCTTAAGGGTGGAGTTTATACTCTTCCCAGTCATTTCTCTCGTGGAGCAAGGGATTTGATTAATTCCAAGGATGCTCATGGTTGACCCTACGAAATAGATTACCATTCCTGAAATCCGTCAGCATTTTTGGTTCGGAACTCGTCTTTCTCACTATCTAGTTGTTCAGCCACCAGATCCACTGCAGCTTATAAATAACACATGTTTTGTTCCTCTTCATCTTTTTTTGATAATTGGCTCAAAATTAGAATGTATCGTATATTGGGACGTTTATGCTGCCTACTTAAACTTCCTGTTTTGTTGTCATTTTACGGGCAACATACCTTGCTGCTGCACACTACTGTGTAGTGTGTACCTTACTGATGGTTTTTATCATGTGTCTGAAATTATCATAAGTTAGCTGACTCCCTGCAAGTAGTTTGTCAAGGTTCAGCATCTGCATTAGTGAGATGACACTTAACGGTACATGTCTATGCCTGCAGGTTACTTGCTATAAAGAAATGATCCCAGCTTAAGTAGCAAAAAATCTTCAATCTTCCCAATGCTGCCCTCCAGTATTTATTCAGGTGTGTTAAATCTCTGTTTGGTTTTTGGATTCTGATCTTTTTGTTGCCTTAAATCTTTAGTGTTGAAAATACGATCTCAGCCACATTTTTACGGTCTTCCGATTCATTGCCCGTAAGTCTGCTTATATAAGTTCTGCCCTAAAATTATCCCCCTGATATGCACATTGCTGCTCTTTGGTGTGCGTGGTTGGTTATCCATACTATTCAAGAATCGAGACATTTTGATTTGCATTTTATGGATCGTACTTACTACTAATTTATTGAGAAGTTCATTCAAGCAATTTTAGTCAAGCTATGTATGAATCTTTGGTTGCTTTGTATGCTCGGCTGTTCTGAGTTGCTAACATCCACTAGGGACTGCTGCCATGGTATTCTTATTGCATGCATTAATAGTTCTCATGAGTTTAGCTTTGTTTCTTTTTGGCTTAGTACTTTTTTTTTTGGTGCAATGGAAGTTCTCAACACGCTAAACACTAGGAGAGTTCTGCTGCATCAAGCGTGCTTCAAGTATTGTTGACAAATCAAAGGGTAAAGCAAGCCCAACCTACAATAGAGCTAACCAAGCGTCTGCCTTATGTTAAGCCTGTCGCGAATCTTGTAGTACCTAAGCAAAATGGGAGCCTCCGTAGAAACTACCCATTTCTTAGTTTGTTCAGCTCCCAAGCGAGCTAAGTTGTCTGCCCATTGATTTGCCTCTCGATATATATGGGTCAAGTTCGAGCCCGTGTGAGATAGAATAGCTTTAGCCTCCTTTAGTATAACACTTTGGGGATTGTTCTCATTTAGGACTTCATTGATCAACTTGACAGCCATTAGAGCATCTGTTTCAATTTGAACATTCTTCATTCTCCAAGATAATGGTCAGTCCTCTACAGATACCCCATATTTCTGCCTCCTAGCTGGTGTCACAAGTCATTCTGCCAAAGTATTCTAAGATCTAGTTCCCATTCGATTCCCTAAAGATATGTGCAGTTTTATGAAAAACTGCTCGGATGGAGTCCTTCCCAGAAACTTTTTTTGAGTATCATACCAGCACCCATCAGTATTGAGTGTGGTTTCCCCTGGCACATGGTAACACTCAGTGTGTGTAGCCAATGATAAGAGGAGATTTAAAAGTCTTTTAGTTTACTTTATCTCTCTGTGGGACTAGTTCTTGAGTTGTTCGATCTTAGAGTCTAGGTTTAGTACTGTCCATATGCATGAATAGACAATTTCTTCTTTAAGAACAACATACTGAAAAAAAGTACTCAGTACGAAACATTCCCTGCCCTGTTGCCCAAACGGGATAAGGAAATTTGCCATTCCCAAACTAAGTACTGAGTACTTTTTAGTAGTACGGGATAAGGGTATTAGTAGTGTGGTGAAAAAATTGTTGGCTCTCTCCCCTCCACATTATGCTTTTACTTTGCGTTTTGCAGGTTGTATTGTTTTGGCCATACTTCATATGTCTCTGATTCGATTTGTTGTGCTTCGCATCATTCACAGAATTCGTTGCTGTTATGGATCCTATAATTGGAGAGGTTGGGAAACAAATAACTAGGTGAATAAATTGCTTCTTATATTTATGTAAACAGGATTAAGAGTGTATGCCGGAGAATTTGGAACTGAGCAATCTGTTGTTTTGAATGATTGATCTGAATAAAGGATGTACAATAGATTCCAGTACAATATTTTATCTGCTTACCGGCAGCATATATGAATTGTATCATAGCCAAACAAGGGGGTCCTTTTTGAGATAATTGTTTGCATTGAGATTTCGAGAAAGAGTTTGTTGATGTTTCAATTTTGGTCTGGTTTTTTAAGTGTATATCATACGTATCACATGACGATGTGCAATTTTTTTAGATTCTGTTCAAAATTGATAAAAAAATTTACCTCCGAGCCATGTTAAGTTTTTAGTTCTGCTAGCATAGGGTGATATTTGAGTTTCAAATACGTGAATTTTAAGTAGGTGTGGAAATATTTGTTACCAACCCTTGGAAATTGTAGGCCAGGCAATTTTTCCCCCCACACATACCAATAATTTCATTGTCTGTGCGACAGAAAATACTGAACCGATTAATTAAGATATTATACGTAATTAAATCAGGACAAAACTAGCATATAAAATCATAAAGTGTAAATGTGTAATAATATTTATAACCATAGAATGTAACATGGAGTATGTGTAATATAATCTCTCTCTGTATGTAAACAAAAAGCAATAGCTGCAACAAATAAAGAATCGCTCATTTAATACTCCATCGCATGAATGTGTACATTGTCTATGATATTCGCATTAATTGGTGCCGTCTACTGCTTCACGAGTGTGATAAGAGACAGAATCAACGAGGAGAACAGGATCATCGCTCCGGGAATCGGCAATGAGTAAGCGGATCCGGTGTCTCTTGACGGCGCCGGTGCAGGTGCCATCTCCAAGCCTTGTACCGATGCGGTCGTGGCGGAAAAGACGGCGACGACGACGACGAAGAGGACAGTTAAAGCCTTGGACAACGAGCTCAATCGGGCCATTATTGCAATATGTTTGGAGAGGGAGAGAAGTTTTGAGAGAGATTAACAAAAACAGATAGCAAGAGAGGCAGAGAGAGTGATCGATGGTTCTAAACTGATGTGAGCCATGAGGTATATATAGGATCTTTTTCATTGGGTCATTGGCGCGTGGACCCACAAAGAAAACGTGGACAGCTGGACATGTAGATGTAACGTTACCAACTTAAAGACTTTCTACCAAGGGCGGCTGTGTTGTTTTGGAACATTTTCACACTTTTAATGTGTACAAGTTTGCTTTTGTATACCTTTTTTGTCCCCTTTTTAAGTAAGAGAAAATTTTATTTACGGAGGAGGCCGAAACTTCTTATTTACGAAATTTCGCTCACATGATAGTATGGTTAGAAGACTTTTCTAACGAAGAAATTATTCTTAGATGAAAGAGTTACAGAGATTGTCTATTTCAAATCTGTTCCGTACAGAGATTGTCCGTTTCAAAACTTTTCCGTGTTTGTCTCTCCCATGGAAGAGTTGACCAAGATTATGAAACTTACAATCGTGGCAGCTTGCCATTGGTTTTCCGCAATTCTTTGGTTTACGGAGGGTCCGTAAATAAGTTTGAGTAATGAAGTTGTCTTTTCAACTTCATGAGATGTCTTTTCAACTTCATGAGATTAGTGGAAGGTCTCCTAAAATACCCTCTTATTAAAACAAAATCGCCTTCTAAAAAATTTCGAAATTAGTTGAAGTATTCGTAAATTTGTCTGAACATTTGCTTATCATAACAAAAATCGTAAGATAAATTTTGTAATTCATATAATTTAGCAAAAGAAGTTGTGTGAAAACTATTTCACATTTTCACTTAGGGTCCAATTTCTCTTAGTTTCTTTTTTTGGACTGGAAGTCATTTCATTAAAAAGACCCGACAGCCAAGCCATCCGGCACTTACAAGAACACAAATAACGGAAAGAACCCAAAACTACTAAGACTCGAGCACGAGCACACCATAACACATGGGGCTCAAAGATACATATTGCAAAGCAGACGCAGACCCATAGAGGATCGATGCATAGGATCCGGCCCAAGACTCAGTAGTAAACACCCTAGGTTCAAACCAAACACTGAGAGCCCAAAGAAATCTGCACTTCACGAAAACTATACACAAGACGATAACAAAACATCAGAAAAACCAAAAAAAAAAAGTAAACGGCTAAAGCAGAACACAAACTGAGTTAACTGGGTCACCCATTGCTGAGTTACCCCAAATCACCCCAATCTACACTGAGTTAAAGATGAGTACTACTCCGGGTACAAAACCAAACCTCAATAGCAGCCGTCATTGGATTCTGGAGGTTTTACTCGCCGAAGGATGCCCAAGCCACCATGAACTCATCATCCCACCTGAGACAAGACTCAACAAAACAGGGGGTTCGGATTGAAAAAAAGAACTGGAGGAAGGGGCAGGCGGTGGGCGATGGAGATCTGATATAAGGAGTTTCAGAAAAGGGGTGGTGGCGAGTAAGATGTGGCGGGGAGGCAGCCAAGGGGGGCTGAAGGTCAGGCGGGGGGCGGGGGAGAGGGTGGTGGCTGAAGGTCAGGCGATGGGCGGTGGAGATTTGGTTTGAGGAGTGTCAAAAGGGGTGGTGGTGAGTAAATGGTGGCGAGGCAGCGGACGAAAAGGGGGGAGTATGGCCAGGAGACGGCGACCCTACCCCCCAAGAGGACCAGAAGGGGGGGGGGAGGAGAAGAGGAGTTGTGGCGGTGGTTTAAAGGATGGGGCGGCGGTGGGAAAAGGTAGGGATAAACCCTAAAAGACTCTCAAAACTAGTGAGAGAAGCTCTCCTTTAGAGAGAGAATATGGGCACATAATTTCTCTTGGTTTAGATGTGGATGTTCGCCATTGTTGTTGAGTCTTTTTAGTATCTACTTTAAAAGACTTTTGTTTCGATTCAATAAATTGTTCATTTTGCAATTATGTAAAGTCCACGTTTTCATGGTTGGTGAGCAAGGTTATTAATGCCGTACCGTATTGGCCGGTACGTACCGGTTTTGTATAAAAATGGTACCAAGGAACCCCAATACCGTACCGTGTCCAATACCGGGCCATACCGGTCGGGTACCGGCCAGTTTTGTAAAAAACAAGGGCAGAACAGAACTGCCACCGTATTTTGGTCATAACTTTTTACTCCGAACTCCGATCAAGGCAAGTTATATATCAAAATTTAAGAGAATTTCAAGATCTACAAGATTGTAGTTATGCACTTTTTCTAATTTGGTCTCGGTGTGACCCAAAAACCATGATTTCTGAACGGACAGATTATAAAAAAAACTTTGTGAGGCATGGGTTCAACTTCTATCACTACCAAACATCAAATACAACAAGTATGGACTAAATATACATAGATTAAGTGGGTTTAAGGGTCTATACATATATAGATAGAGTTGATTTGAAGAAAATGATATTGAAAATGCCATATTTTGTGGCAAATTTTGTGTCTCGTAAACCTCCCCTACACATATAAATAGAGTTGCGGTAAATCCGATACGGTGCCCGATATCAACCAGTACCGTACCGTACCAATAGGAAAACCGGTACTCGAGCTGATACGGTATTCAGAACCTTGTCGGTGAGAACTTCGGAGCAGGTCCCACTTTAGGTATGGGCGTAATAGAAAATTTCCTTCCAAACTCTAGATCAATAAGTACGGATTGGCTAAGAAATTTATGAGACATAAAAACCAAAAAGAAAAACGAAAATTGTAAAAGTAATACAGTTTTCAAATGCCATATGGAAATCATCATATTATACTTTTTCTCGATAGGTAAAAATCCATCGCATATTATAATTGTGGCAAGCTACACAACGCAAACACATAGTTATAATGGAAAATTGCTCTCTCCTGTGCTCTCACAATGGCCAAAGAACAATTCCCATTTGTTTATGTCCAAACAGTCGGAGACTCGGAATGTTTCTGTTTCCTAAAAGACCGAAATGATACAAAAATGGAGTATCAAAATATACGAAAAGACTTGAAAACAAAAGTTGAATTCTATTCCGGAAAAAAAATAAAAAAGAGGGTGACACGGATTGAACCCGTTGCACGTCATGAATTCTATTCCGGAAAAAAATAAAAGAAAAAGAGGGTGACACGGGTTGAACCAATGACACGTCATTAATTCTATTCCAGAAAAAAAAAAAAAAAGAAGCAAGAGGGTGCCACGGGTTGAATTCTATTCCAGAAAAAAAAAATTATTTGAGAACAATGACAATATTTGCTCCATAATAACGTCTACATTAGATTTTTTAGTGTTACTTTTCAGGAATCAGGGAACCAATTTAAAAATCTAAATATGGTTGATTATCAATTACTAGGTGTTCATGCACTTACACAAGTTTTAAAACACGAGGAGTTTAGAGAACAAATACAGTACGGATAATACACAGGCACAAGAAGCAATATACCTGCATTCTCGATGAAACTCTTCCATTTCCCTGCATATTTCACATTGATAAGATGCTTGGGAACGAACAAGTTTGAAAAGGAGATCGCCTGAAATTCCCAATAATCAAGGTTAGCCATAAGCATAGTGGGACAGGACTTCCCGGAGTACTCACATGGAGGACGAAAATAAAGGCTGTGTTCGTTTGGTAGTTTAGTTTAGTTTTGATGATTTCAAAAGGTGTAATGAGTGGAGAGAGATAGAGAGAGAAATAAGGAAAATGATGATGTCAACAAAACTAAACTAAAACTAAACCCCCTAACTGAACAGGACCAAAGTCTTCATGTTTCTTCCAGAGATCCTTGTAGTTTACAGGAACTTTTATGCATCTAATTATCTACACACCTTCTCTATGGCAAACGCCTAAGCTATACAAGATGCTTATCGCAAATCTTTATCTTCACAAGGTGAGAAACACTCTAGAACTCAATAGTTAACACTCTACGAGAACAACATGCAAGGGCCACAATTGGTCGGGTGATTCATTGTGCATTACAATTAAGACATCCACAAAATGGGCTTTTAACCTAAGGTGGGATGGGGTACGCCGCAGGCAGCTGAACCATGGGGAATATGGAAGGCTAATACCTTTGCTAGAGAAAAGGGATATGACCAAGTTTTTGTTGAATCTGATTTGGTAGAAGCTCAGAACCTAGTCAGGCAAGCTGATCGCAAACAGCCCCAGTGAATTTGATGGCCTGACAGAAGCGGGAAGCCAACAGAATCATGGATTTGATGGCCTGAGAAGCTGCAAGGAGCACCATTATGACTTTGTTACGATCAAACTGGATTCAGGTAACTTTCTACTTTGGAAAACTCAGGTACTGTACAGTGTCCAGTTCCACAAATCAATGATGTAAACAACGAAATGATTGAAAATCCTGCGTATACGCCTTGGAAGATTATAGAAGGGCCATTGCTCTCATGTATAACAGCTTCTCTTTCCATATCTACTCTTCCACTGGTTCTACGGCTTGAACATGTCGGTCAAGTGTGTCTCAAAATCATGATCTTAAGCATAGACTATACAATCAAAGAAAACTGGAACTTTCATGATCTTAAGCATAGACTATACAATCAAAGAAAACTGGAACTATGGAGACTTGTTTGGATCAGATAAGGAGTTCTGCTCAACAATTAGGAGCAGCAGGTCATGATATTGCTGATGACAATATTAACATAACATTCCCTTAAAACCAACGTCGTTTAAACATAACATTCCAGTTCTAAGAACTCTTGGGTATTAGAAGGACGATTTCTACTATATCGACCATATTTTAATGATCTGAAACATTAAGCTTGTAGAAAGTATTATAACACATATGATTCGAGAAAATCACGTTAAAAACACACAAATTCGTACTTAATGTGAATGTATTTTTGTTTCTTAAAATGGGTTTGGATACATCGAATCAAGTCCTCTTCCACATCAATTTAGTTCTAAGAACCTTAGGGGACTTTAAGGATGATTTTTACCTATTTCAGTTACATTTGAATGATCTAAGACATTCATATCGTAGAACGCAGGAAAATACAAATCCGGTATTAATTTCATATTAATTGGATATAGATTAGTACTTCAGCCCTCCTCTCTCCCTCCTCCTCCACCACCATCTCTTCCAAATCACCAACCCCACCACCATCCAAACCCCAAAACCTCACCATAAAACACTCTAAACCACCCTTAACTAACTTAACCACTGCCCTAACCGCCGCTGCCACTGCAATCCTAACCACCTCATCCCTCCCTTCCCTAGCAGACTCCCTCCCCACCACCACCACCTACAAAATATACTACGGCACTGCCGCGAGTGCCGCCAACTACGGCGGAAACTCCAGCAAGCAAGACTCCTCCGAGTACGTCTACGACATGCCCGACAGGTGGAAAGAGCGGTTAGTATCGAAAGTCGAAAAGGGAACCAACGGGACTAATAGCGAATTCTGTAACCTGAAGAAGAAGGCAGAAAAAGAGTACCTGACATTCCTGTCTGCGTTCCGCCAGCTAGCGCCGAAGGAGGTGGTACTGAATAATCTGGCATTGTCTGATGTGGGACTCTTGGACTTGATTAGTAGCGCGGATAGCGTGACCTCAGAGGAGACCAAGGACGAGAAGGGGCAAGTTTATCACATTTACGAGATTGATGGGGTTGGCGCACATAGCTTGATTTCAGTCACTTGCTCGAATAACAAGTTGTACGCGCATTTTGTTAACCCGCCTGTCCTGGAATGGAAGAGGGACCAAGAAACCTTGAGGCATCTTCATGAGTCCTTTAAAACAGTTGGGTCTTTTTAGTACAACGTAAGATGTAGTAAGAGGTATTTGTATACAATGATCTCGTTGCTTGAGCTTATATTTGAGAACAACATTGCTTTTGGTTGAACAATGGCTGAGCAGATCCTAATGAAGGACAACACAACTAGGTGGTCTTTTTGAAAGTGTCATTTGTTTAGTTATATTGTGTTGTGTCGGTTCGGTTGATATTTGTGATTATTGTGCTCTTTTCGTGACATTATAACCGCGCATTGCAGATATGAAAACCTCTACTAAGTAGAAAGCAGTGGAGAATTCATGGGCATACGTTACTTTTGGACTTAGTGACCAGAAAGAGCAGGAATCTGCAGCATTTTGCTTAGCATAGGTTTCCCTATGCTAGGGGACAGATGGGAACACTTAAGAATCAGGATAGATCCTAAATTCCTAATGCAAAAATAGCAAAGTAAAACTAGGGATTTGAAAGCATACAGAAATATAAGAGGAGAACAGGTTCTGCAGCCAAATAGACCCTAATACTAATCTTAAAAGCATCAAAGCAAACAAAATCTCTTGACTTTATAACTTTAGAATTTGATTATATTTTCAAGGGGAGAATGATGATCCATGAACTGACCAATTATGAAAGCATTTGTGCAAGCAAAAGAATATGAACAGGTATACATAGCTTGTTTTTGCTTTACTTCATCGATGAAGTGCTACAACAGGAAGTTGGTGATGGCCATCGTACAACACCCGAACAACTCCATCTCTTCAACAGCTCAAGGATATGGCGATATATATCTGATCCAAATGTGGCTAATACATTGTATGGCCATCATCATACGAGACATGCCATCCTCTTCGACATGGAGGGGAATTCTCACCGTACTCGGCACAACAGCTCCATCTCCTTTTCCAGTTGGTACTGCCTGTGTTTTGGTCTATTACTCTTCTCATTCCATTTGTAGACAATAACCCCAGATCGGTCGCTCCACTCTCCATCAATACCTTGATGAGGTGGTGCCATTGCCAATAATCCCTTTTCTCCTACAATTATTAAAGCACAGGTTCCATAAGCCAGATTACTCATTTATCTACTTATGAAGACATGTTCATGCATAAGTGAGTCTGAAAATTCCACAGAAGAGCACAAGAAACGATGGATATGCATCAATAGGATATACCATCTAACTACTAAGTATGCTTGAGTTTGTTTGACGATGAATTTATAAATGATTCGTACATAATGTGGGATGAAATGGCCATGTTCGATTATGTGTTCGAAAGAAACGATCTTACTTCAGAGCTAATTCTCACAAAGAATCCAAGCTCCACCACTTCATTCTACGGATAATAGTACCGATTAAGTACAATTGCCAACAAGGTTTGGGATGCACAAGCCAAAATGCCCAAGTGGTTTGCAAAAGGGACTCAGCTCATACAAGACTTGCAATGCATACAAAATCGGGGCAGTATTAGGCTGGTCAGAATGCCGCTTAATGAAGTTGTCTCCTTTGACGCCAAAGAAGCCAGTCTATTTTAACAGATTCAAATCTTTCCTTTCTTTCACTCCTTTGGTCAAAGAGAAAAACAGTTTAAATAAAAATATAAAAGCTGAAAAAGAAGGTTACAAAAAACGTTCATCGATAACTTGTACACCGTGATATACCATTGCATCTTACTGAAGGATGTTCAAAGGTAGACTAGCATTTGTTTTGAAAAATGGCAGTAGCACTGGTGGGAGTTCTTCCCATTGATTTTTCAGGATTACAAAAAATATCTCCAGCAAAGACTGACTCTTCTTGTCCAAGAATGCATTTTGTTGATGGATTATCACATATGCCTTTTTCTTTTCATTATGAGGTGAAAGTAAACATAAAAAGCGTGACGATTCAGACCTTAGTCAAATGCTATGTGCTTCTAAGAAAATTGTGGAGTGAAACTGCGAACCGATCAAATAAGCTTTCCTACGAAGAACCAGTAAACTAGTTTCTGTGTCATTCCCTTCCAAATGATAACCTAACTAGCATGTATTTCATTCCCGTTCAGCATTGATATGACAAAATCAGTTAAAAGCTGAACTTTCACAAAAATGTTCACTGAAATGAACTTTCACACACACATTACAATTTGATTAATTACAAGCAAAAAGTTTTAATTGGGGGAATCCGAAAATCTAATAGTACTAGCTAAAGATTTTATCAGCTCATCAACTTTTCCACAAATTTAGTACACAAAAGGGGAACCAGGGACTCTGCTGTCCCCATGGGATGGCAGGGCGTGCCAACCACCAAAACAACGTCGTTTTGGGAGCTTATGCGGGTTTCTAACTATGTTGCTAAAGCTCCGTTTGGCACTCATTTGATGCCATCCCACGGGGACAGCAGAGTCCCCCATTCCCAAAAAAGGCTAATATGGCTGTGTGTACTAACGCTACCAAGGACCAAGGAATGTATTGATCCACAGAAAAACAATTGTAAGGGGATTAAGGGCACATTCACTGAATTGTTTTTTGTTTGTACAGGGGTAAATTTATCTGAATTGGGTTCTAAAGATGGTTACAAAGTCTTAAAATCATTCAAGTTTACTCTCAAATGGGCTTTTAGATACTGAAATCTTTAGAGAGAGAGAGAGAGACATACCTGTAGAGGGGAGAATTGAGTCGATTTGAGGAGAGAGAAGCAGAATTGAAGCTATTCGATATTTACGGTGGGTTTGTTGGCTCATGGACCTGGTCGGAGCAGAGCAGCGCCGGCGATGGGTTTCCGGCGAGGTCGAGCGAGCAAAGTCAGGGGGAACGGAGGAATGGAGAGAGAGCTGATGGTCGGGAAAAAGAAACAATTAAAGGATGAGTTTTCCCGTAAAAATATTTTAATTCCACGTCATGCCAGAGGTTGAACCTCTGGCATGCCCATAAAACGAGGTCGTTTAAGTCTATCGGTCGTTAAAAATATTTTAATTCCACGTCATACCGCAGGTTGAACCTGCGGCATATCGTTAAAACGACGTCGTCATAAAACATTCCATTTCTAAGAACTCTTTGGGTATTAATAGAACGATTTCTACCTATATCAACCACATTTTAATGATCTAAAACATTAAGTTAGTAGAAAGTATTATAACACCTATGATTTAAGAAAATTACGTTAAAAAAACACAAATTCGCAATTAATCCGATTGTATTTTTGTTTCTAAAAATGGGTTTTGATACATCGAATCAAGTCCTCTTCCACATCAATTTAGTTCTAAGAACCTTAGAGCATCTCCAACCCTTCCCCATTTTAAGACCCAAATTTGAAATTTGGGCAAAACCCTCACAATCTCATCTCCAATGTGTGACCCAAACCCTTCCCCATTTTGGGTTTTACCCATTTCTTTCCCCAAATTGGGGACAAAACTGGGCTAGACCCATTTCTTCCAACGGTTACATTTGCCAGAGAGAGAAGGAGAGATGAGACCAGAGACTGTTACACAGCTCGCCGGAGAGTCTGAAGCTTTGCCGGAGCTTTGCCGGTTGTCTTGAAATGATGAGAGAGCTTCACCGGATCTTTCAATTTCATGCCGGAGCTTCGTCGGATCTGCAGTAGGATCACCCGACATTTGCCGGAGCTTCTGGAGGGTCGCCGGACATCACCAGAGGCTTCGCCGGATCTTCTGGAGGGTCACCGGAGCTTCGCCGGAGTTGAATCTATCATCTATCATTTACATATATGCCATTCATAATTTAAAAAAATGAATTTAGGGTGAAAATGGGGTTTTCCATTGGAGATCACTCTACCCAAATGGAGGATTTAGACAATTGTTTACTCAAATTTGGGTAAAAAAAAAAGGTCAAGGTTGGAGATGCTCTTAGGGGACTTTAAGGACGATTTTTACCTTATTTCAGTTATATTTGAATGATCTAAGACATTCATATTGTAAAACACATAAAAATACGAATCCAGTATTAATTTCATATTGATTGAATGTAGATTAGTACTTAATCTGAATGAATTTGTATTAATTTAAATGAATTTGGCTATACTGAATCAAAGCCATAATAACCCTTTTTCTTTTTTTACAACAGCAGAGCAACAACAATTGATCGACTCGGATGCCCTCCGATGGGCTATCGACAATCTCAAGCTCCGATCCCATCCTCCCGTCTCCGGCGGCCACGTTCAATGACCGCCCAACATCGCCGCTGGCCTAAATCCCGGCGCCGTCCCTTTCGGCTGTACCAGTTAAGTCAGTGCAACTCAATTCAGTTTTGGTTCAGTCAAATTTTATTCCAATCTGTATTCAGTCTGTGATCAAATTCAGTGTTGTCAAATTTCACAATCATGCAAACTATGAGAACAAGTTAATGATTTAGAGAGATCAACTTGGAAATGTATACCAAGAAAACTCAAATGAGATGGAAACAGCAAGGCATACATAAGCTCCGAATTGGTGTCATGTTTAATCTGGTTTTATTATTATAAGCTTCCAAGCTGAGGTTGTAAAGCATGTCTAGTAGCATAATTTGCAAACAGTGGTTGCACTTCAGAAAAAAAAAAATTGATAATCTGCTTGGTTGTTTTTTCTCTCTATGATTTGGGTTTTTGTTGGAGAGGTCTCACTTCACCTCAGGTTCTGTGGACCGTGATTGAGATATCTATATATGCTTGTTTGTGCGAAAATTAGAAAAATATTTGAATTTGGCCAAGAGAGATAATGGGTATCAAGCCTATCACGAATTCATAACTTAATTTTTCATCTGCTATAGTTACAGGAGACATAATTTTCGACATATGGCATCTGAGCTGAGCTTTCAAGATGAGAAGTGATGGCTATGTTAGGGAAGAAAACGTTTGCCTTTGAGAGCTCACATGATTGATTGCGTGAAGGAGGTAGGTTCTGCATATTCCTCCTTTGTTTACGGTAGCTCTCTCATATTTTTTCCGAGTCAAAGATGTTCTTCCTTAGGGATATCTTAGTCAAAATTTGTTGAGTATTGCTTGAGATTGACTACATAAAAAAGGGTTGTCACGAGTAAAATTTGCTAAACATTTTTTACTTGTGTATCTCCTTCATCTTTTTACTTTGTCTCATCTAGCTTACTATGTATCCCATTACCTCTGTATTACGTAACCCTTCTTAACTCAGTTCTGTTGGTTTTGTATTCTATCCTGCAGGCTACCAAAAGGTACAGTAAGCAGCTGGAAGCAAATGGTGAGCTTTTGATACTTCTAAACCAAGTTCACGCAATAGTGGTAATTTATCCTCTAGATACTGAAGACTGAAGCTTAAGATTTAGGAAACAACTACCAAGAGCAAATATTTAGAATATGCATCTTTCTGTTGTGATAGCTTGCTTGGTTGTCATTTATCTTTCCTTGTATTTAATTCCAGATAAAGGTAGTGTGGATGTACCACATATCGAGAATTTATTTTCTGGCTCGTACTGGTAAATCTAGACCTTAATGTCTAGCTCCTATATATGACAGTATCGCTGAACGAGGGCAGTGGCCTAGGACATGTGACATGTGAATCAAGCACTTTGATGTCCATTGATATAAGTTAGCTTTACTTGAAATGGGTTATGAATTAACTGGTCTCTGTGACTGCATTAATGATAATGCAAAAAGAAAGGCAATTCATCACTTTGTGCTGAATTTATATTATCTTGGTGAACGCTTTTTGTGGCTACTCTTAGATTGCTCAAACATGAAGAGAAGTGATGCGGTTCTGTGTCGGTGAAGCTGAAGCAGTACTTTATTGCACAGAGAGGTCATTGCTGAAGCACTTGGTGTTTCCACTTTTTGGAGTAGAAGTCATGTATGCTGATCCTAATAACCTTATGTTCCATTCTACAGACCTACGTTACTTGGACTCGGGTGCGGGTATGTATCTAGGTGTCGGATTCAACTATTTCTCATTTCAAGGACACAGGGACATGGAAAAATATTCAAATTTGTTTCTATTTTGTGTATTTTCTTAAGTAAAATGGTGCTTTAAGGTTCTATACCGCATATGGTGGATAATAAGAGAGATATATGCGTACTTACATGATAAACTCGAATTACAATTAGGTTTCCTATAGAAGTGTCTCACTAAACTTATCGGACACATATCCCACACCCTTATCCGAGGGTCGAGTGTCCGACACAGGTACTTTATACCATTACGAGAGACCGCGTAACATAGCTGCAGACATCAAAGAGACATCCATATCATGAGTAGTATCCCTTGCTTTCTTTACTTAAATCTCTCATTTCTTGATTACTAGTATTTACTTGCTCTTTTGTAAAAAGCTTCACAAGTTCCTGATCCAACTGGTAATTGACGTTTCATGTGGAGCATAATTATTGCTTAGGTTTGTTGACTAGCAGTTGGAAGTTTTATTTAATTTTGCATCTTTATTGTTTGGGCATGTTTGGAATGGGATCAAAGTAGGATGGATGAACTAGGTTACGTACTCCCTCTTGCTACGTACCCATAAACAATACCCAGAATTTGAAATCAGTGGCTCAGATTCAAATTCTGGGCAATTTTTTGGGTAAGCTTTATGGGTACTTTACATTTCTGTATGCCCTTTCTCAGGGCATTGGTAGAGAACCTTGTTCATTCATTCTACCACTAATTTCGTGGTATGCTGCATGGTTCGTCTTCCCTGTAATCAATATGATGACAATATATTAATAACATTCCTTGGTCACGTAATGCATTGCTAGGTCAACAGGGTGTTTAAGCCAATCTAGTTGTGCTGTAGGAAAAGGATATGCTAGTACCGCTTATTCTTCATCTGTTAATGTATATAGAGATTTGTTCTTGGAAACAACAAAATTATACTTGAAAGTTTGAAGTATTGGAACAATTTAGTTGTTAGCTGTGGACATCCACTTTTAGAGATTTTTACAAGTCATTTCTTACCTCTAATACTTCCAAGATTAATTGGTTTGACGGGGAGAGAGAGTAGTGAGCCGAACAATACCTGAGGGTCCAGTTCCACGATTCGGAGTCACTCTCCATGTCATCAGAATCAATCTGGACAAGAAAGACTGGGCCGAACCAAAATGGGGTCGGACACTCTCAGAGATGGGGGGAGATAATATAGGCGTAGAGGCTGTTGAGCAGTTGTGGAGCCATGACAATCAATTTGGGCAAATGAGAAAGGAGGAAACAGAGGATAGTTGGGATCTTTCTTGCTATGGGTGTGAGCAACCAATCTTGGCTATGTCCTTTTATGGTAACAAGCATTGCCAAATTTTCCTGCACGAATCATGCGAGGACCTACCTCGGGAGTTAACCCACCCTCAACACCCCCTCATTCTCCTTCCAAACTCACCTCCAGTTTACAGAAGTAAAGCTATATGTGAAGTCTGCAGAGAATCTGGCAGCAGATTCATTTACCATTGCTCCCTTTGCAAGTTCGATATCGACATGAAATGTGCTTTCGTGGTGCTAAATATCCAACGTAGCATTGAACACACAAGTCACCCACATTAATTGATCCCCCTGCAGAAAGAATCGATGTTCTTGTGTGACGCTTGCGGTATAAAACATGAAGGCACCTCCTTCCTGTGTACCACCTGCGGATTCTGGATCAACCAGAAATGTGCTTCATCACCACTCTACCTCATACTTAACAATCACCATCACCACACTCTGCTCCTCATCTACTTCATTCCACGGGAAGTTTACAGTAGTGCTCGACTCTGCTGTCAAATCTGTTCCGAGGAAATTTACAGAAGAAATTGGTTTTATTCTTGTTTGGGATGTTGTTATGTTGTCCATTTACATTGCGCTGTGTAAGTTAATGAGCATTCCACATTGACATCTGCCTTGCAACTCTTTTCTTCTCTCTTTGAGAATGATTTTCTTTCTTTCTGGGTTTGGGTTTGCTTTTGTTTCTGTTCTTGATAAACATGCTATTATTTACTTTGTAATTATAGGAACAACGACACAGAGACTGAAGAGCTTGATTCTAGCAATTCGGTGACATCAACCTCGGACGTTGACCTATCCAAGTAAATAATTTTCACAGGAATTTCTTTTCAAATTGTGTGATCCCTTTCATTATTGTTTGATAATATGAACTTTTGTGTTTCCAGGGTTCCCAGGATAAAAATGGAAGCTCAAGAGCTTGATCCTTTGTTCTACATGCCGAGGCCTGAAGATTCTGTTGATTTTAATGCCCAACATATCAAGTGCATCAGACAACTAGGAAAATATAAGGAAGCAGCAAAAATCGATCATTTTAGTCATCATCACCCATAAGCTTATTTCGAAAAGCCAATCGACCCAGCTGTGTCGTGCTCTATGAGGAACTTGTCCTCCCACTTGAATGGGGCATGGAATGCTGCAAAATGCAATGGGTGTGCACAAAGCATCTCGGCTCCATTTTACCACAGTGTTTAATGCAATTTTTTCCTTCACGTGTGGGGTGCTGAGCTACCCGATGAACTACGACACCCAGGTCATCAAGAGGATGCACTTATATTGACAGCCACCACAACTTATTTGCGATGCAGGTGCTGCAACTTATTTGGTAATGTCCTGTTTTACTCATGCTCCAAAAACTGTACTTTCTTCCTCGATTGCAAGTGTGCTTCCCTACCTCCATTTATCAAACATGAAGCACACAAGCACAATCTTGCCCCAAGGCCAACATCCGTCTCTACGTGCATATCATGTAGCGTTCACTCCAGTTTATTGTATGTATGTGGCTGTTGCAAACACTATCTATGCGTAAGATGTGCTCTTTTACCTCATACTGTTCGGCACAAATATGACAAACACCCATTCACCTTAACCTATTCCCCTCTTCCGTACCAGACAACCGATGATTTTTGTGAAATTTGTGAGGAAGGGATTGATTCCAACCCTTGGTTCTATCATTGTGCAGAATGCAACCAATATCTTCATTCGAAATGCATCTTTCTCGCTAATTTTTATCAAAATATAGTATATGGGCATGCCATTAAGACTGTTAAGCATCGGCACCATCTCACTTGTGTCCAACGCAATGAAGACTTATAGTGCAGCCTGTGCAAGGAGAATAGGCATTCGAATACTCTTGTGGGTTTCTTATGTTCGCCATGTAAGTTTTTCCTATGCGCTGTGTGCAGGCAAAGTGGTGATTTTGTGTATGATTACAGTGGTTTTTCCCAGAGAAAATTTTTAACAGAACAAATTAAGATATTAAACCAAGACAAAACAAGCATATAAAGCCATAAAAGTATAAATAAATTTGTGTAATAATATTAATAACCATAGAATGTAACATGGAGTATGTGTAATATAATCTGTGTGTGTGTGTAAGTAAACAAAAAGCAATAGCAGCAACAAATAAAGAATCCTTCAGAATCACTCCACAAATATATATACTAAATACTCCTAACAATCTCATACTCTATACTCCATCGCATGAATGTGTACATTGTATGATATTCGCATTGGTGCCGTCTACTGCTTCACGAGTGCGATCAGAGACAGAATCAACGAGGAGAACAGGATCATCGCTCCGGGAATCGGCAATGAGTAAGCGGATCCGGTGTCAGACGGCGCCGGTGCCGGTGCCATTTCCAAGCCTTGTACCGCGGAAAAGACGGCGACAACGATGAAGAAGAGGACAGTTAAAGCCTTGGACGACGAGCTCAATTGGGCCATTATTGCAATATGTTTGGAGCGGGAGAGAATTTTTGAGAGATTAACAAAAACAGGAAGCAAGAGAGGCAGACTCAGAGGTAGTGATCGATGGTTCTAAACTGATGAGAGCCATGAGGTATATATAGGATCTTTTTCATTGGGTCATTGGCGCGTGGACCCACAAAGAAAACGTGGACAGCTGGACATGTAGTGTAACGTTACAAACTTGGCCTTGTTCGTTTTGGGTTTTCAAGACACGGTTTACTCAATTATTATCCAATTATTATTCCTATTTTTAAATATTATTTTTAATTTTTTCTCTATCTCTCTCTAATCATTAATTCCTATTTTTTAATTATTATCCCTACTTCTTCCTCTAATCATTACAAAAATCAAAACCCAAACCAAACACAACCGACTTTCTACCAAGGGCGGCTGTGTTGTTTTGGAAGATTTTCACACTTTTAATTTGTACAAGTTTGCTTTTGTATACCTTTTTTTTTTCCCTTTTTAAGTAAGAGAGAATTTATTTACGGACGAGGCAGAAACTTCTTATTTACGAAATTTCGCTCACATGATAGTCACATCACATAGTTAGAAGACTCTTACGTGGAAGAATTACATATTGTCTATTTGAAAATCTTTTCCGTACAGAGATTATATGTTTTAAATTTTTTCCATACTTGTCTCTTCTATGGAAGAGCTAACCAGGATCATTAAACTTGCAGTTGTGGCAGCTTACCATTAGTTTTCCACCATTCTTTGGTTCAAGAAAGGTCTGTGAATAAGTTTCTTTGTTTTAAATCTTTTCCGTACTTGTCTCTTCTATGGAAGAGTTAACCAGGATCATAAAACTTGCAGTCGTGACAGCTTGCCATTGATTTTCCGCAATTCTTTGGTTCACGAAGGGTCCGTGAATAAGTTTATCTATTGAAGTAATGAAGTTGCCTTTTCGACTTCGTGAGACTAGTGAAAGGTGCACATAAACTTATCTAAAACACCCGCTTATTAAAACAAAATTGCCTTCTAAAAAATTTCAAAATTAGTTGAAGTACGCGTAAGACGAGATCTAGAATCAGTGTGAAAACGATCTCACATTTTCACTTAGGGTCCAATTTCTCTTTAATTTAGATGTGGATGTTAGCCATTGTTGTTGAGTCTTTCTATAAATGACTTTGTTTCGATCAAATAAAAATGTGTTCATTTTGCAATTATGTATAGTAAAGTCTAAGCTTTCATGGTCGGTGAGAACTTTGAAGCGGTCCCACGTTAGGTCTGTGCGTACTAGAAAATTCTCTTCCAAACTCTAGATAAATAAGTACTGATTTGCTAAGAAATTTATGGACCATAAAAAATAAAAATTATGAAGGGAAGAAAAATGGAAATTGGGGATCTTGTAGTGCGGTACTGCAATACAGGATTGTAATTTGGCATCCGAACCGTCGATCGCGCAATTAACGATTCGGATTTCATCTTGGCATTTTCATGATTGGAGTTGTTCATTGCTGAGATGAAATCTGAACCGTTGATTACCGAGACTAATCGCTCATGTGTCGCACTACAAGATCTCTGGATCCAGAGAAATGGGAATTAGGATCACCTCCATCCTTCAATCCACTAATTAAAATCTCTCATGATCACTCCTTTAGGAAATCAAGCAAGAACTATAAAATTTGAAAAAAAAAAAAACATTTTTTGATTGTGTAAAAATTGCCACACGAACGATACAATCTATTGTTTATATTAATAATATCTAATTAAACTACTAAATTTTTTAGCACAAATAGCCCAGAGCTGGATTTACTAGATGAACGGTTTCTATCATTACGTTAGACTTTGCGTGGGGAAAAGGAAAAAGAAATTTTCTATGAAAGGTGAGGTTAACAACAATTTTTTTTTTTCTGTTTTTTAATAGATAAAAAAAGACTCAACAACAAAATTATACAATCCAAAGTCCAAACACGCCTTGTGAATCGCGACGTCGGTAGGTCGAGTCATGACTCGTTAGAGTGTTCGTCGGCGGCACGTTTCGCTAGTAGCCCTCCACGTGTCACAAAGTTGGTTAAACAAACCTAGGCCTTAGCGACGAAGAGTCACCTACCGCCTTTTGACACCACCGTTTTCTTCTTCGACTCGGCCTCCGAGCCATCTGCCCACGCTTTCTATGGGCTCCACACACACATACATACGCAAAAGTCACCTCCCTTTTTTATATAGTATTCATTTGTCCGGGTTAATTTACGCACTCTCAAATCTACTATAGTTAAGCTCTAGTTTCAAAGAAAACGATAACACCTGAGATATTTTGAACTTGAAAAGTTAAAAAACAACAAATTTCAAAATTTCGAGCTGAGCCAAGCCGAGCTTTGTAATGTTCGAGCTTGGTTTGTTATGTAAATGAGCCGAAAAATTGAGCACAAGCTCAGCTCGGTCATGAACGAGCCGAGCCCTTAACAAGCCGAGCCTAAACACTCGAGCCGCATTTTTGTGAGCAGAGCCAAGCTTTAGCGGGCTCGTTAACTAAACGAGCCTGAAAATCGAGCTCGAGCTTGGCTCGATTACTTACGAGCCAAGCCTTAACGAGCCGAGAGCAGCTCAGTTGGTTTGCAGCCTTAGGGTACCAGGCTAACGAGAACATTCACATTTATACACATAGTCAACTAGAGACGGAGCCAGAAATTTTACTACGCATAGGCAAATATTTTTTCCAAAATACTTTACTTGGGCGAGCTTATATAATCCAGAGGAAATTTTTTTCTTTTCTATATAATACTAGAGGGTTTTTTTTCTTGCCAGGAGCAACCGCCCCTACTAACCCTCTCTAGCTCTGTCCCTGTCCCTGTAGTCAACTCACATCCCCTGCATATATATATACACCCTCCTCCACACTGATGAGAGCATTCATTCTTCTGTGAAAGTCTTTGGATTCTCTCTCTCTCTAGACCACCAGATTTTACTTTCACTGCGAACCTCTATATATCTTTGCAGTACAATGGCGAACATGAGGTCATTCAAGGCTTTGGCAATCCTCTTCCTTGTGGCCATCTTCTCCGCTGGTGCTGCAACAGCGCAGGACTTGGTTCCGGCGTCCGCGCCGGATCACGGATCCGCGTACTCGTTGCCGATCTCTGGAGTCATTGTTTGCTCGTCTTTGGTCTTGTCTTTGCTCGCGATTATGAAGCATTAGATGGCTCTTTTTCAGTTCATGGATTGCCTGCAGGAGACATACATACAGATATAATACGTACATGCTTCCGTATACTTTTTTGTTGAAGATTTTTAATGGTCGAGTATGTGAGGGATTCTTTATGTATCTACGTAAGTTTTTCTTGTTTTTGTTATTTTTTTGTGATCTTTATTTTTAGTGATTATACATATACTTGTTTATGACATACATACTTATGGATTTTCTCGTTAATGTAATATTGGTATATAAATAATACTGTTTCACCATCATTTATTTACATGAAGGATTCCTCAACTACTTTCTTAATTCATCTTGGTAATGATTTTTTAATCGGCAAAATCTATAAATTTTATACATCACGAAGATGCAGATAAAATCAGTACAATAGGAATACAATACATTGAGAGAAGAGTTTCGAAAAGTGAAACAAGACTCTCTCCTAGTGTCACAGTGCGCGAAATCTCAATCGATCCCTCAATCTCTCTCGATTTTTCATTAAAAACACACACACAAAAAGATAACAAAACAAATAACAACACATACAAATTAATAATAGGAAGTTGACAGCACAAGATGCCAATCATACTCAAACACCCCTCAAAAATTTAAAAAAAAACACTCCGATGCCGCCTAATCCGAGAATAGATATAACCTTGGAATTCATCTTGGTAATGAATTGATGCTTATTTCATATGACAGAAGGAAAAAAATTAAGAAAAATGAAATTGGTTAATGTTATGGAAATTTGGAACAAGGGATATTTATGGAAATTTGGAACAAGGGGGAGGCCCTGCCCCCTTTAGCCCTAATGTACATAATTCCGTCTTTGATTGTAGTTACCGAGATTTGAACCCTAATCAAATACATGAGAATATATGGTGTCGACCATTATGATTAACAGATTGTTTAGGTGATCACTAATTAATCACTAATCAGCAAGCCTAAGATGGGCACGTAACTTGGCTAATTCAACGTTTTTTATTTTAATCCCCTTTTGGTTCTTTATCCCAACCAAATCCTGAACATGGACCCCAATTGTAATCAGGGATGGAGCCGGGAGTGTCAATAGGGGCAGTCACCCCTGCAAAAAAAAGAAAGCTCTAGTTTTATATAGGGAAAAAAGTTTTCAAAAATATTACTATAAATTATATAGGCGCCCCTGAGTAGTGAAATTCCTACCTCCGTCCCTGATTGTAATTGTATTGTTAACTACCAAATGTAAAAGGCTACTATTAGACTACGTTTTATGGGCTTGTTTTAATGTGACAAAAATAAACCAAACCTTACTGAGTCTTATGTCTCAATCAATTAACGTTGGTTACATAAAAAATAAAAAATAAAAATTTCATTGAGCCGTATTCTCGTAATCATATAAAAGTTCATGTCAAAGAGATCTAACGGGATTTTTTACATGCTCGCTATCAACTACCTTACATAACGTACAACCCTCTTCTTTTATCTGGGCTTAGGACCGACTGAGAAAAAAATAAAACTTTAGGCACAACTCGGGTGGAGTTTTTACTATGACAAGTCTTGTCTAGCTATAAATTGACAATCCCTTCAATTGAAATGGCATGTACAAAACCATCACGTAATCAATTTCTCTCACGCTTATTCTCTTTTAAACATTTCAGCCTTTCCCTTTCCTTAGTTTCATAATTTAATTTCTGTCTCTTTAGTTATTGGAATCAGAGCAAAATACTCGCTCAAAACTACTCCAATTAGGTAAAATCCTTTGTGTCCATCCATAAACTCAAATCATCCCCTCACCATGCAAAATCAGCCACAAATGTTACCTATTTGTGTCGTTCCAATTTTATCGGATGTCCCCGAAAGCTGATACTCAATTACTAAAAATACAACAAAGAGAAAATTACCCCTTTTGTTCTAAAAATAGGGCAACCCAACCCTATAAAATGGCCACCCTCCACCACCCTCAAACCACCACAAGGCAAACAAGCAAAGGTGTGATCCGGCGAAATACTCTCTCATTCTCCGAGTTGGAATCCCCGATCACGCCACCTCCAACCATCGATATGGAGATGAAGAAGATTGTTTGCGCCGCCCTTGTGGCTGCTGCCTCCGTGAGCGCCGTCTTGGCTCAAGAAGCACCGGCTCCCGCCCCAAATGCCGCCAGCGCTGCCTTGCCGGCTGTCGGTACTTTGGTCGGAGCCTCCCTGTTGTCCTTCTTTGCCTATTACATGCACTAAACTTGGAAAAGAAATGAAGAAAGAGAGGGTTTGAAAAGAAGGGATTTAGGATGTAACAATTCTCTTTTCTTTTTTTGAGGATCTTTTCCCTTTCTTGTTTATGGGCATGTAAGGACCAATCTTTAGAATCAATAAAAGAGCATTTTTAGCTCAACTTTTATGTATGTGTTCATGAGCTTGGTTTCCTTCTTTCTTTCTTAGCTACTTTTTTACAATTTATTCGCCCCTTATCGCCATTGACATCCAGGGAAGGAGTCAGGATTCAAGTTTGGGGTGGCCAAAATTGAATAGTTCATATCCTGTTGGTAAAATGCTACGTTTATTTAACATTCGAAAACGTACACATGTCCGAATGTTAATCATCCGTTATATCTCCAAATAAATTCACATCTTCTAACGTTTATCATCCATCAACGTATAGCAAAAATAGTTTACCGATCTATCAAAATAAAACTCAGCGTTCTTTCAACGTGATAATTTTTTTCTTGAATTTTGGACTTTATGTGTCTCGGTCATTTAAGACTTTATGATATAGAGAAGAAATAAGACTTTTTGATTCAATTCGACAAAGATGCAGCTCTATTATTGTATATTTTTTTCATTCCGTGAACAATACTAGGAATAAAATGATAATGTTATTTTCTTTTACTAGACTACGCACGTGTATTGAGTTATATAAGGTGAAATATTTAGTAGAAACTACCATAAAACAAGATAAAATTACTCATTTTAATTGAGGATAAAAAAAATTAAGGTCATTACTATAATTTTCCCGAATAATTTTTTTGTTTATAGCATAACTATTTAAGTATTTTTAAACTTCCCAAGACCAATACAAATTTGGGGTTGCCGATCGACACCAGCTAGCTAGCTCCACCAAATTTTCAATGACAACGGTTTAATAACATTTTTTTTTTTTGCGATCGGTAAAAAAAATATTTATAATCTTAAAAACGGACTACAAAAAATAAAAAGGCTTCGGTACACCAGCATAGAAGCCACCCAAGACCCGTCGTCCAAAGCTAGCAAGAATCCAATCAAGGAGGACACCTAAAATGAAGTAGATCCGAACAAACGGGCCCAGTCCAACCCAAAAAGAAACCAAAGCCCACACCTAAACCAAACAAAACCCTAACAGCCCATTAACCCAAACCAACCCTAACTCCACGACAAACTCCCGAGCCGCCACCCCAGACCACGACGGGCCGACCACCCTCAAAACGACGGACGCCACCTCCAGGCGTCGCACCTCCACGCTTATTGTTCAATTAGTTTGACATACTCCCACTGTCTCGAATACTAATATTCTCATTTCAAAAGACGTGCAATTTTAGGATGAAAAGTTAGAGTACTTCTGCATATATGATTTTTTTAATTACTTTGCACTAAATTAAATATCTCAATTAATTATTTAATTTGGTGCAAAAAGATTCAAAAAATTATTGATAGAATTACTTATGTTTTTTTTATCTGAAAATTAAGAATCATCCGAAATACGATCGAACAATCAAGGGACACGCATCACGGCTGTGCGCAGCACCCCGAGTCACATTTTGAGACCGATGAAGTAAAGCTCTGTTTGAGTAATCATGGAGTGCGTGATGGGACTTGTGAATAAATTACTCATAGTGCATCATCTCTTCGTTGATGCCTTCTTTTGTGAAATTGGTTGTGGAACTTTTATTTGGTAATCTGTCCAATTTTATTTCACAGTCATACAAAATTCAAAAACTGTTATTTGATCTAAGAAGTAGCATTGCCAAGACCTTTGTATAGGGCTGTTCAAAAAAATCGATGAACACTGAATCCGGTCTGGACCGAACTGATTCGCAAGTTTTAGATTTTAACCGTAGATTAATGGTCCGGACACGGACTCAAAAAATAAAAAACCGTGACTTGCCGTCCGGACACGGATTTTGATTTTTGAAACCGTAGATTAATCGATCCGGACTATGAGATTTTTATTTTATATGATTCTTTTAAAAAAATAAATATATGTATATATGTAGGGGTGGGCATGTCTGACACGAAAAATAAAATAAATCTATGTAGTTGAGCTAAAAATAAATATTTTTATGAGTAATTTTATACATTAGACATTAGTTTGATGAACTGTCCAGTAAAAAAAAAAATTAACTAAAAGTAGGACTATGCATAATTTCATTTGAGGCCAATACTCATAATTAACACAATCTATCTATGCACCCTTATCAGTGTGTGTGTGTGTGTGTTTTACCAGTATCATCATCTTTCTTAACCATATCCTGCTTTGTTCGTTTGTTCTTTTTTTAAGGATTTTTTTAGGGTTTCGCATGTTATTGTTGAATGACAAATCTTTTTCGTCCAAACATTGATGCTTTAATCTGGCATTCAATTCCTGTGTGTTTGTATTTACAAAGTATGTTATTTGGATCTCATCGGCAAATGTTGGACGAATAACAAATATTTGGACTTTAGTTCTCGATTATTCTCTTTCTAAATGTGGTTCTCCACATCACATATACTTGTAATGATGAGAATATGGTCCTGATTTAGTACAAAAATTGTTTATTTCTATTATGGATTGCCTTTTCTGAATCCTTCCAGAATTTCTTTTTTGAATCCTTTTCTTAGAATAAGTTGAAAATTCATTGATAAATCCAGAACCGATCCGTGATTTGCGGTTCGGATTGGAACCAAACTATGAGACTTTTGGATCGGATACGAATTTTATTTTCAAAAAACCGTGACTTGTAGATTAAGATTGGATTCATACCAATCCAAACTGTGAGCACCTTTGTAGGTGAAGTGACATTGTCTTAACCTTGATGATGCTTCAATCTATAAATTCGACCTTAGGTACAATAACTTTTACTATAACATAATACGAAAGTTGAATAAGAAAAGAAAAAAAAAACCATTCTCAAATCCTCTAGGACGACTCGTGAGTCGTGACCGTGTTCCAGCCCCATTGGAGCCCGAATCACGTGTGACGCGTCCAGGGAAGAAAGTACACAACCCAAGCTGCCACGTAGCATCAGGAAGAAGCAAAGTTGAACTGAATGACCCCGCATGATATGATGTCTCACAAGTAAAGACTTTTTTCCCCGTGAGATGACGAGGACTTAGTCGACGTGGTGGTGGGACCCGCGCAATGGGGGGTTTGGCCGTCAGTATCTTTTAATGGCCGGCTGGAAGTGGACGCGGAAACAGGTCAGGAAACGACGAGAGGAAAAGTGGGGTACACACATGCGACGGACACGTGTACGCCACTGCCACAAGGGAATGACACACCTTGTTCGTTTGGTTCTCAAGAACCAGTTTTTTCAATTATTATCCAATTATTACTTTTATTTTTAAATATTATTTTCATTTTTCTCTCTATCTCTCTCTAATCACTAATCCCTATTTTTTAATTATTATCCCTACTTCTCCCTCTAATCATTTCAAAAATCAAAACTCAAACCAAACACAACCTGTACAGTGATTCGTTGCCGGCCTCATTTGGCCAAAAAAAAAAACCATAAACTTATTTTTGGTTTATTAGTTGTCTTTATTCAAAAAAAATTGTATTTTTTAGTTTTGCATCAATTTTTTGTGGTTTATTGGTTCCTCTCGACGAGACGAATCTAACAAGTATGAAATTATAGTGAAAATTAATTTTTTTTTGAATAAAACCAAAATTAAACCAATAAACCACGTATTTTTTGTTTTATTAAAAAAAATTAGTTTTGACCATAATTTTATACTCTTTAGATTCGTCTTGTCAAGAGGAACCAATAAACCATAAAAATTTGACGCAAAACTAACATTTGCGAAAAAAATTTGAATAAAAACAAAACGAATAAACAAAAATAACAGTTTTATGTTTATTTGTCAAATGAGGTGCGTTAAGCTCCTGGCTTACCTCGTCCGTTGGTTGGTGGGTTTAATTTGCACATTGAGTAATTTTCGATGGTCAATTCTTAAATGAGACCACAAGAAAAGAAAGTGATTTCTTATTACTACAGTAATTCCTTAATTTTCTTTGATTGGAATGAAGAAAAAATTAATTGAAGTGCGCGTAAATTTACCTGGATATTAATTGACCGTCGAACCAAAGAAAGAAAATGTTAGGGGAAAATGGCTGAGAATGAAAAAATTGAATGAAATAGATGCAAAGAACAGTTGCATCTGAAAAACACAAACCTCGTTCACGGTTCAATGAACCTAGCTAGGTAAACGAACACGAAGCTAATTAGAAATCCGAAAGAATGCAGAAACTGAATGATGTAGAGGCATAGCGCAAATGTTGCACTTATAGATCTTCTACGCGTTCTGAATTCAATGAAAAAGTTCTTGCTTGTTGTTAGAATAGTTAGTGCTTGTCCCACATCGGCCAAGTTAAGTAATGTAACACTCTTATGGTAATATAAATAAAGTACTCTTGTGTTAGGGTTAGTTAACACCCTATACACCTTTTCTTATCTCTGTTAACATGGTATCAGAGCAAAATCCACCTTAGATATATCAAACCCTAACCTTAGCTGACGTCAGCCCTCCATCAGCCATCGCCACCTTCGTTATTCCACTGTTCATCATCTCCCTCCATGAAAACCCTAAATCTAACCACTGTATACACTCAGCTGAGACCCAAATCAAACCTTGAAACCCTAAACCACGCCTCAATCGACAGTCAAACACCAAATCAAACCTTGAAACCCTTAACTGAGCCTCAAGCGTCAGCCAATCATCAAAATCGAAGCCCTAAATCTAGTACCCAGTATTCGAAAGTCAGACCCAGTTAATTCTCAAACCCTAGAACCCTCTACCATCTTCGAAATCCATCATCCATCGTCGAAATCCATCATCCAGCTTGTAAAAAAACCTAAATCGACATCATACGAGACTGTACGCCCTTGTTCTTGCTTGACCCATACCATACGATCACCACATGACCCATACGAGACCCATACTACCCTCGAACAAAGCCATAAGAACAAACCTAATCTATTTCGAACTTGCGCGTCTCGATTTTGGATCTGTCCAGTTGATTTCGAGCAATATAGGTTGATTTCGAGTCTCAACAGGTTGAACTTATTCGACAAATTTGAAACCTGTGATTATTCGGTGATTTTTGGAGTTCGTGGTAGTTCTCACATACCTCTGTCCATCGTTGGTTCTGGTTTGGTTGATTTCACATCTATTCACCTTATGTGATTGTGTATCGATGGTGGCTTCTACTGTCCAGTTTGGAGTACTGGTCTGTTGGG
>JAXBDA010002108.1:0-45511 GCA_036023075.1 Gaultheria prostrata | reverse complement strand
GTGTTGGGAGCGATTTAAATGTTCCATATTCTCTTGGTCTAGTTTTATCTATGAGCTTGGGGATCTTCTGGTAATCTTTTGCCGAGGTCTAAATCCTATGACATATCAATTTGATTTGTTGTCCGATTTTGAAAGTTGCTATGGAGAGCTTATACAAGACATAACCAATTTCTATCAACAAGACGACGAGTCTTTTTCGCAGTGTTGGGAGCGATTTAAATGTTCCATATTCTCTTGGTCTAGTTTTATCTATGAGCTTGGGGATCTTCTGGTAATCTTTTGCCGAGGTCTAAATCCTATGACATATCAATTTGATTTGTTGTCCGATGAAGAATTCTTGAGTAAAACTCCCGAAGAGTGTTGGGACTACCTTGAGGAACAAAAGCCCCAATTTTGTGAGTTGACTGAAATTGAAATGGATCCGCTAGTGCCCAATGATCCTTTGGAAAATTCTCTCACCATTGAGGAAATAGATGCGGAGATGTATCACTTGATCTCCTTGTTCCCTATAGAGGATGTCCATAATGGTGAGAGTTTGTATCCTACAAGTGAGGCGGTGCCACCCATAGCATTCATTTCTACACTTCCCCATAACACTCCTATTGAGTCTCCACTACAAGAGCTTGAAAAAGTGGAACTAATTGATTTTCTTGGTGTTGATAACTACGATTGCATTTACAATCAATTTTTAGTGAATCTTGTCAACACGCTGAAAATGAATTTGGTTCGCATTATGCATTTTGTGGAACTTGATTTTCTGAAGCGACTACTGCTATCGTTGTACTCAAAGTATCTTATCTTATGGCATGGTCGTGTACAATTTTTAATGGAGGGGTTGAAATGGGAAGATATGCTCGTACTACTAGCTTGTCGTAGTACGATGGATGATTGGATTTCATGTGAAGGGAGTGCATGGCATTACCTTTTTTTTTTAGTTTTGTTTTTGATGGTCTGGTATAGCCACCCGAAATTTGAGCTATGTATGGACTGTCCACAGTCTCAAGTTTCGGGGAGAAAAGTAGTACCCGTGCAATCGCGTGAAGATTATTTGGCTGTTTTAATTTTTGTACATATTGTGGAAGCCCGGATAACACGAGTCGGGTAGTTCTAATTGCTTTCTCCAAATAGGTAGTTGGTATTTCAGTCTTGACAGGTGACCATGCTTACCGCACCAGCCTTGGTAGTTTGGGTCTAATTTGGGATGAGTGAGGCATTCTAGAGCCCTAAGCGTGGGTGTCACTATGTGTGGCGGCTGTTAGTCCAATAAAGTCTCGGAGATGACTCTGTGCGACTAGGCTCTGGTTCCATTTGGAGACCGAAGGAGGAGACCCTGCAAGCAGTCCCAATGACGAAAGGAGGAAAGCAATGAAAAATTCCTCAAACTTGGTCGAGGTATAAGGTGGTTGACATTCCACCCCGTCGGTACATTTCCATTCCTCCCTTGTTTTTCATTTTAATTTTATCTTCGTGCTTTGAGGACATAGCACAATTTAAGTTGGGGGGAGGGAATAGTATAGTTTGCACATACATATTCCATTTTGTGTTTATAAATTTTTTCGATTTCCAAATAATTTTTGTGTAAGCTTCCCTTGTTAGTAGGTTTTTCATGCTAGATACCTTAATTATGCTCAATTTTGCTAATAATGGCAAGAGTCGGTACCCCGGTGAATTCGGTTGTGTGTTCGAACCCATGTCATATGTATATACATGAACTCCATTGAACAATTTGAGCCCTTGTTGGTCAAATATCATGCATTGGTTAGAGTGGAAATTCATTTCAAAGCATCCCATGCTTTTTGTTCTCATTTCCCGCATTTGCGTAAATAATACCCTTGTACCGTGCTTAGTAGTGTAAATATCTCGTATGCATCATATTGGAGTTCGTTGGCGTACCTAGGAAATGATACAAGACATTTTTGTTTGATTATACCACAAAGTGTCACATTGCACCCATTTTGTACCAAGTTCGTGTCCATTTTCATTGCAAACCATAGGAAACCGGATGTTTGGAGGGTGTCTTGAGAAGTGTTGAGGAGTGTTGAGGGGCAAAATTGTCAATTTGGGGTTCGATAATGAAGTTCGTGACATGCTCGGGTTGATTGTACGGGTAACATGCCAATTGAAAAGAGTAATCACAAGTTTTGGATCAGACCCTCTGGGTATTGATACCCAAAACAAGGGTATCAATACCTCTTAAGCCTTGAAAAACATTTTTGGATCAGACCCACTGGGTATTGATACCCAAAGTTGGGGTATCAATACCCCGTCCCTTGCTAAAAAAGAGTTAAACATTTGAACCTTTTAAAACCCCGACCCCCTTGACCCCTAATCCAATCTTCTCTCTCTTCTTCTCACCCCAGCCGATCGCAAAAAAAAAAAAAACTCATGGCCCTCCATCTCTCTCCTCTCATCTTCTTCCCCAGCCGATCGCGAAAAAAAAATGAAGTATATTGTGAAGAGCCAAAGAGGAATTAGAAGAGAGTTGATTACCGTGTTAAGAGGATTGATGAGGTATCCAAGGAGAAATAATTTGGATGAGGAGGATGTTAAGAAAGATGGCATCTCTTGGGTAGTTCGCATTGTAGTGGTGGCCAATGGGTAGGTGAACCAAGCTAAAATGTGGCCATCACTCATTTTGTATTCTCATTTCCTTGTACCCAAGGTCATTATAAGCCAATAAAGACCTTAGTTGATTCTAGGTACGTCACGTTAACTCCACGTGATGCATGGTTGATATTTATGTTTATCTAAGCACGATTTCCGTTCTACTTAGCTCAATTGTGAATAATTAGCTACTTTCATCTTTTGGCGCTCTTTTGTTAGCATGCATAGCTTTTTGTCTCTCGCTATTGCATTTACTCGCTAGCGCCTTTCATGGGATGTGATGGTATTTCATGTGTGTAAAATAATAATAATAATAAAAATAAAAAATTCAAATTTGAGCGTATCCTTGTGAGTTTCTGGAATCAAAGCTTGAAATGGTGCATGTGCTTGACTATTTTGGCATGGTTTGTTCACTTTAGTTCATGGCATGCATTTGCAGGGGTTGCATCGGATTGGATCTATCGGGGTGTGTTCGAATCTTGCTTACTTTTTGTCAATTGAGCATAGTTGTGTATCTCAAAATTCAGAAAGTTTACATGGGAGGATAGTTAGCTGTGTTTAGTTTACTTGTGTTTTGTGGGTTATCGCCGCTAAAAACCCTCACGAGACTTCACTCGTCCTACCGGGGCCGCCCGGGGGTTTAAAAGACGTATCCTTTTTTTTAGTTTGTTCTTATTAGTTGCTTTAGTTTAATTTGCTAGGGACTAGCAAAGTTTAAGTTGGGGGGTGTGATAAGCCCCAAATGTTGTATTTATCCGGGCTTATCTCGCTCGTCTTGATCACACACACGTGCATTTTGTGCTTTTATACGATTGATTTTGCGCGAGTTGTGTTTTTGGAAGTTACAGGTTAAACACGACAATTAAGGCCGTTTGAGCGCTAGAGAAAGCACCCCAAAGATCTCAAAGACTCAAGGCAATGTGGCACACCGCCACCAAGTCCTTCAAGCCAAGGAATGAAGATATGGCTAGGGCTCGGGACGCCGGAAGGTCAAGAAGTCAAGGAGAAGCGACAAGAGCATTTTTCCATACTTGAACCTATTCAAGCAAAATGCTGAACCGGTTCAAGCAAAACAGAATGTTAAAAACTTCAGCTGAACCTGTTCAGCAAAATGCTGAACAGGTTCAAGCAAATCAGAATGTTAAAAATGTAAGCTGAACTTGTTCAAGCAAAACCTTGAACCGGTTCAAGCACCAGAATTCTGGGCAAAAAGTTGGCGATTAAAGGCATTTGTGTAATAAGTTTAACACATTTTTTGGGCCCTATAAATACAACTCTTTGTCAAATTTTAGGGCATGTTGGGGGAGAGACTTTCTCTCTCTACCCCCCTCTTAGTTTAGCTAACTCTTCTCTCTAAGATTTGAAGATTTTCCATTTTGATTCAAGGTAAATTTCGTTCATTAATGTTGTAAGTACTCCTCTTATCTTTATTAATCTCAAGTTTATTTCTATTTTCGTCATGTTTTTATTAATCACGTTTTTCTCTTTGTTGGTTAATTTAAGCATGTTTGAGTAGTAGTTTAGGCTTGTTCATGGGGTGATAATCACCCCATGACTTCGGTGTTTGATGGCTTTTCACGTTTTTGTGTTTATTGTTGGGTTGTGAATGGATTAAACTTCGGTGTTAAGTATAAAATCTATGCATAAAATCTATGCATAAAATCACCCCATGACTTCGGTGTTTGATGGCTTTTCACGTTTTTGTGTTTATTTTCGGTCTTAACTTAGAGTTCTTAACTTCTTTGATTGGGTGTAGACAAAGAACCTTGGCACACTCAATGCTTTGAACCATAGCACTCTAGGTGTTCGATAAAATGCTTGACTGAGTTTCTTTCCATTTCCAAACCCCATTCATGTGGTAAAAATAGGTTTTCATTGGGTTAGTTCAATTTTATGTATGAAAACTTAGAATTGTTCACATTTTTTATCTTGTGTAGGCAAGGGCTTGACCACTTGCCACACATGATGCTTGGAGCTATGGCATTCTAAGTGTTTGTAAAAATGCCTCAACGAACTTATCCCATTGTTAAACCTAAATTGAGCTTCGTTGTTAAATATTCTGAGTGAGAGCAAGTGATTTTGTCTCTCACTTGAGTTATAGTTGAGAGCCATCAAATATCCTAGTCATGGGTGGTATGAACCCCTAGACCTCGCCTTTCTTTAATTATCATTACATCTTTATTTTCTAGTAATTTTCAAGTAGAGAAAACTCCAAACCAAACCAAAAGGTTGGCTGTCCTAACGCCAAAACCCCTACCGTAAAGTAAACCTCTCACTAGCTCCGACCCTTTCCTGTGGATTCGACCTCGGACTTCCGATTTATTATGCTACAACCGACCTAGCCCTACGCTTAGGGCGATGCTTATTAATACAACTTTAGGTCGCAAGCATAAGCTCCCAAACACCCCCACATTGTGGGACCGAGTGAGTATCTTTCTATTCTTCCAATCCCTTCCGTGTTACTTCTAGATACAGACAATCCAATATAACCACAAACGAATTTGCAAGCTGGATTAGTTGGTTGGATGCTTGGTCGATGTTCACCAAGGTTTCAAGTTCGAGTCATGATGTCTACTAACTTACTAACTATACCTAAATTGTATGAGTTTCTTGCCATTCCTTTAAAAAAATGTACGATAAGAACATTCAACCTATATGTTTGGCAAAAATGAACCACAGAAAAAGGTGGTGACATTTAGAATGCAAACTTAAGATAAATGTAGCAGCTGGGTTCACCATGGCCCGTCTGGTCCCCTACTTATTACGAGGTTCACCCCTGTTAACTCTAACCGGTGGTAGCCGGCGGTATAACGTGCGGCCGAGACCGCCTTCTATGAGCGCTCGAATGCGTGACGCCACGGGCATAGTACGTGGACAGGGCGCAGTCGGGTGCGGAATGGCACCCAACCCGTCCATGGTAAAAGGTAGCACTCGGGGGAACGCCTGACAACCTTGCCGAGACAATGCCTAAGACGTTGGGCTCGGGCGGTTACGGCCTCGGCCTTATGAGCGCAGGGCGGAGTATACTGGGGCTTGGCACCGGGCGTGCCCAACTGCCTGCGACGAGCAGTTATGGCGCCAACCTATCAGTAGGAGGCTATGCCGGCAATAGCAGCGCAGGGCTAAATCTCAGTGCTCGAGGGCGGCCGAGGTATAAATGTTTGCTCAGAGCCGTTGGTGATGGGACTTGAGTGTCAGGAATGGACAGCGCGCGTGAGCTGCCCGAGGGGCGTGGGAGACACGCCCCACTGTGCCTATAAATACCCCTCTCACCTGCCGTATTAAAGGTCCTCTCTCTCCTCATTGAATACCCTCATTTTACTCTCTCTCTCTCTCTCTCTCTCTCTCTCTCTCTCAACATTTATCAGTCACATCATCTACTCCGATCACTTGCTAGGCCGTAGGAGTGCCTTCCCGGACAACCACCGTCCGGGCTAGGCGCTAACGCGGTTGTTCAGTGCGCAGGTTGTCTACCCCGATCAACAGCTAGAGTCTCAGCGAGGTCATACCAGCTCTCCCCCACTTGCAGCCCTCATGACGGTTTAAAGAGGTCATTCCGGCAAAGAGCCTCCCACAATAAAGTTTCAAGAATAAGAACATTCAACATATATGTTTCGCAAGAATACACCACAGAAAAAGGTGATGACAACGAAAAATTATTGGTGTCCTCGGATCCCACATGAGATAAGGGTGTTGGTGTCCTAGGAACAGTAAATAATTACCTGATGACAGTAGACGCAAATGATTTCTTTTCAATAGTGAACACAAAAATATTTTCCAGTGCCTTCGTCGTATGTGCTGGTTTTAGTGGGCCGGACCGGTTTTTATATGGGCATGTCGATATGGACAGCCCAAACCCCGTAGAGGGCTCGTTGGGCCGAACATGTGTGGGCCGAACCGACAGCCCACTCGTTCCGTATAGTCCAACAAGTAAGCCTAGCTTCCGGATTTGATGATATCAAACCAGACCAAAAGGACCCGACCCGTGGTCAGAGGCAAAACCAGGGATGCAAGAGGGGTGTTTGGCCCCTGCACTCCACCCAAGTTTCTTCATATTTGTAGTACACTTTGGAATCTTTTCACAAAATTATTGAAGAGTGGTCTCCGCAAACCAGACCAAACTGGTAATTCTGCGTCCGCCACTACGTAGTTTGATACCCGGAAGGCACTTCAAGTAATTCAAAACCACCAACCCCACAGTTACTTCCAGATACAGATCATAACCAACTAATATAACCATAATCTGTGAGAAAAACAAAATAGTCCAATGTCGATGATAATTTAATACAGACATGGGAAAAGCATAGAAGCATTTATGCTACATTTGCTTTGACGTAAAATATTTTTGCACAATATTTTCCTTTTACTGGATAAAAAGAAGCTAAATTATTTTGAAGGTAAAATCTGTCAAATAATTGGGACGGAAAATTATTTAGACTGGGGAAAAGGCAGCAAACATTTGATTGTTTAGAATATTTTATATCAAAACAAACAGAGCGTCTGGTGTCCAGGAAAATGACCAATGACCCAAATAAAACACAAAAAGCCAGGTGTTCCACGTTCGGGGTTTCTTGTTACATTCCTAGGGCTTACAAATATGCTTTAACAAAATTCACCTATACTTTGTTGTCTTGACTCCAACCAGTGTATCACCTGATTGTCATCCTCCGGGTATGTTATGGGAATCAAAGTGAAAAATAAATACGACGAGACTGAAAGGGGTCATTCAACTGATTTATCGAGTATATTCAATGCCAATAAAGCAGAAGCAAATTATGTGCATAGCACCGGTATGAGATCCCCTGTTCCGGAAAAATTATGTTCCTCCGTTCCGAAGTTTTTTGGATCGTTGGATTGTATGTGTTTTGTTTTAAAATTTTTATGTGATCCAATGACCGAAAATACATCGGAACAGAGGACTAGAGGTTATTAGAACAAAGGATTTGATACCCCTGCAGAAGCCACTTTACAAACTAAATACCACAGATGGACATCACTGGAAAAAAAAAAAACACAAGGTCAACCAAATAGACTAAAAGATTTAGAAGTTCTTATGCATTTTTATCTTTCACAAAACAAGGAAAGCACAATCATATCCCTTAAGACTTTAAGCACATGTATGAATATATATTGCATAGCAGCATCGTGAGAGAGTTTCTATTAAGTCGTGAAGAGCAAATAAAGACCTTTGTATCGAGTGTTGGGAATCGGGACCAGCCGGAACTCGAAACTAAGACAGCTGAGGGCTCAAGGCTCAAAGTGAAGAATGCATCAAATAGTCCACATTTCGAAATAGCAAATAGTAACAATCTAGGTACCCAGAAAGGGCCAGCCAACAAGCTACACTAACGATTGCGTTCATATACCACTTCTACAGCAAGAGCCTAGCACAAACATCTTATGTGAGGACTTTGCATGCTCCACGGGCTGAGAGTAATTACAAACTCCTCACATCCTCGACGAGGAAAAACATCACAGTGCGGTAAACGCACATAATTAATTGCTATCAGGGAAACAGAATTACACTGCTCTGAAAAGCTTCTAAATCAACACAATTGCATGCATGGGTTGCCTTTGATATCACATCAATAACTTCACAGATTCTTTCTCAAAGGGGCTACGGCTACAACATCACATAGATTCATTTTCCCACTTAAATAAACACACTAGAAGTTCCAATATGGCACTCGGTACATATCAACAGTAACTGGGATGAATTGCACAATGTCTATCCATAGCAATTTATAGGTATCCCTTCTAGCTCTAAAAAAAGAAAAAGCAGAGAAAAGAAAGCGAGGAGAGAGTACAATACGGACAAGCGGATACGTTGTTTCTCTTAAATGCAGGACACGAACACGTTGGGGATACATTTATGTAAATCCAAACATACCATGTATATATGTATGTTGTGTGTGTGTGTGTGTGTGTGCGCGCGCGCGCTCGCCACAAGTATACGGTCCAAATTATATGATAGTATATGAAATACATAAGTCACAAAGACACTAGATTGAAATGGGACTCGAGAATTCTATACAATAGGACAGGGGCACGGTAAGGAATCCTCGAGAAATGTTTCAAAAATACCAAGTGAATTGAAATATGAGTAGTCGGTGGAATTCCAAAATCCTTGCTAATTTATGTTAGCAAATTTTCAAGTGACGGATTAAAAAAAAAAGTTTTCAAGAAGTGCCAATCACGTATATTTTCTAGTCATAGACAGCAAACAAGTGTCAAACACGTTAAGTGTTGGAGTTGGACACGTGTTTGAGACTCTGAATTAAGATTTTTATTTACTAATTATGGACACGAGAAAAGAATCGACCATGTGACCTAGTGTTGGTGCCCTATACATGTCTGACACGGAGACACCACCTTCTCCCCGACACATTTCTAACACGGAGACACCATCTTCTTTAAGTGTTTGTGCTTCGTAGACGTATTTTGGTATTATATAAGGGAATATCAATCAAAGTATTTGGTCATAAACCTAACATGCAGGAAACAAGTTTAAATGAAGAATATTGTGTGAAAAAAATAACCCAAAGACGAGAAAATTTAAGGAGAAGAGTGACACAACAGCTTAAACGCATTAATCACAGAACATTGCTAAATAGTGACAATGATCATCATTTTCAGTCTACCATGTCAGATGAAGCTTCGAGAATAAGACCATCTATGTTACATGAATCGCCAATTTTAGGGATGTACCTGTGTCGACACGACATGACACAGAAGAAGAAGAAAAGGAGGCGGCTGAGTAGCTTTAGGGTTTCCTTATTTTTGTTAAGGCTGGGCCAGAACTTGACGTCGGTGGCTTCAGGCAGAATAATCTCCTCTCAGCATCAAAAGCAAGCCCATAAGACTAAGAACTTGAGATGGGAGTGGAGAGGATAGATCTAGAGTGGCGAGCTTCAGTATAACTATGCTAACACTCACTCTCTCTCTATAACTAAAGCAAAGGAAGTTTTCTAGCTGGCACAAGTGTCTGCATATCTTCTTTTCTTTTCTTTTTTCTGAACTGATGTGTCTGCATATCATGTGTGGTAAACTATTCCAAAAAACACTGAATCCACGTGAGAGAGGGTTAAAGCGAAAAGTTCATATGGCTATTAAACTGGAAGTCTAGCTTGAGCAGCCAAAAGTCTCCTATGTATGATGCAATTACTTGAAAGCTGATTTAACCACTACCTTTCGCAAAAGTGGAATTGATCAGAAAAATAAGTATTGAAGCTAAAATGTGAGTATCATATAAATATGCTTCACTATTTGAAATTAGGAGTTAAATATCTAGAGTTTATACACTTGTAAAGATTTCTAATACCATTAGTCTTACGTCTTATTAATGAACATCAATAATGGCTAACTTATATAGTCAAATGTCAAACTTAAGCTAATATAGGCATGAGAACATGGTCAACCAAGTATTGACTAGAATCAAGAAGTTGTAATACATCTGTCCGTTTTAAACAAGAAGGGAAGCAGAATCAGCTCTCTTAAGATCTGTCATGATATCAATAGCAGCATGATGATGAGAGAGAGAGAGAGAGAGAGAGAGAGAGAGAGAGAGAGAGAGAGAGAGAGAGAGAGAGAGAGAGAGAGAATTACATGACATCTTGAAGAACACCTAAGAACATTCACAACAATGAACGGAGTTGTTAGGACCTAGCTAGAACTTGGAACTAAGACACCTGAATGGCCACCACTCGAGAGAAGAATGCATCATACGGTCCAAGGTTTCTATGTGATATTTTCTCTAAATAGCAAAAAGCAACATTCTAGATCCTGAGAAAAGGCTAGCCAACAGTTTACGTATATGAGTTCTGTTTCCACTTGTATACCAATTGCTCATGGCGAACTTCTTATGAGAGACTCAGAACAAGCCACTTGTACAAAGTAGTTACAGCCTCTTCCAATCCCCTGAAAACTTTGACAAGGGACCAAAAAAGCACCACAATTACCCTTGTCACCCAGTAGAAATACAACAATTTATGTGGGCAGACACTTTTTCGGAGCTCACGTACCGGTGTCAGACTCTTTTGAAGACTGACACTCTCCGGACAAGTGTCCAAAACTCAAACCCATATGTCAACGTTACTTGTTTGGACACTCCCTTGCAAAACAAGTCAGGGGCGTTAAACAAAATAGTAAACTTTAACTTATAGAAGTCTTATTTTATGAGATGGATGATGGTTCTTCATCACAAAGACACATAAATGATGGAAAAAAAAATTAGTTGAAATACTTCTGCTAATGATGCAACAATAAATGCAATTTAAGGTATGGATCGTGCTATAGACTGATCATCTTCTATTCATATAATAGCAGACGTATAACATTTTTTCAAACGTGTCATGTCCAATTTTTCAAGATTTACGTGTCAGTATCGTGCAAGTGTGTCAGTGCTACATACACCACAACTAACCCATGTGGTCAAGGCCAAATAGAATGACCTTGCACTACAAAGCCCACACAATAGCGTCCACCAGTCAAGTTTGATATATTAAGCAACAATCCATATCCTCACTTAAAAGGGCCAAGCCTATGATATCATTTGCATCTGTTATTCCACCTTTATACCTGAAACCCCACGCAAAGACTTTCAATGTGACTTTGCACGTAATAAGTCAATGCTACTTAGGATTGTTACACAAAGATATGCTAAATAACACAACCTAATACTACCCATACACGAGCGATTCATGGACAACCATTCTAGTGTCACCGTTGAAAGAGAGAGTTGAGAAAAATAAACTGAGGCTTACAAATATGTAGACCTATCAATGCAGAACTTTATAGGTGATGGAAAATCACCCACATCAACTATACGGCCGAAAATGCAATTTTGACAAAAAAACCTCATGTAATAACAAAGGTGCAATGAAGAATAACGTGAAAACAAAAAGACCACAGACAATGTAAAACTACTTAAGGGGACAAGTTAGATAACGGCTAAAATTCATAGATCACAAGTTGTAACTCTAAGTTGACCGGTGACCGCCCGTTGTAACTATGATGACTCCCTTACTAAGAACTTGCAAGACGGATATTACTGCCTACTTTACAGTATGACCAGCACAACATGAAGCCTCGTGCTGAAGAAAAATGCTCAGCAAAAATCAAATGTGGCAAGCCAGTTGCATTAGCATCTAATTTATACAAACAATAAAAACTAAAAACTAAAATCTGTCAACATAGAAACTGCCTAAACACTGCCAGTCCCTGGGAAACTACAGGCAAAAATCAAATGGCAAGAAAGAAGAGCATAGCTTGTCCAGTAAACGCCTAACTACAAGGATTACAATAACATATACTCCCTCCGTCCCTTTTTAAGTGTGTTACCTCGTAATTCCAACTTATTTTCTCTCACATCAACTTTTACATCTTCTTTCCACTATTTACCCTTATCAATATAAATATACCCACTAACTTTTCAAAAAGGAATCTACTTTTAAGGGCAAAATAGGAAATGTACTCACTAACTTTTCAAAACACACACTTATTACGGGACAGCCCAAAATGGAAATGTCTACACTATAAAAGGAATGGAGGGAGTACTATAAAAGTACAGATCAAAGCAACGACAAAGTGCAGAAAATGAAAGGAACCCCTCAATTGACTGAAATTGGTTTATATGTGAACTAACAGTGTAACAGGTCAATCATCAGCAACGAAACAACATCAAAGGTCTATATCAAAAAACATAAACTTTTCCATAACTACCATAACAACAGGTTAAAGAACCAGGTTGCCATGGAAAATCTAACTGTAAACTCACTAAACAACTCACAGTGTGTGACTGCAAGAGCAGCAAAATACATGAAGAGATCCAACAAATCAGCAAGTCTCCTTGCAAAGAACTTTAAAGCTCAAACTCTTCATCCTTAAGCGCCATCTCTGCTGCCTCTTCTTCCTCATCATCAATTGCAAAGTACTCATTCTTCTCAACTGGCCTGAACATATAGAACATCACCATGTAAAAAGCAAGGCTAGCAATCTCCTCGGCGGCATAACTCACCCACTGATACTTATACGCGGCGATCGTCTTGAGAGCAAACACAACAATCCTCGTGAAATACAAGTACCCGATCACCACTATATAAAACTGCCTAAAAAGAGTCAATTTTGCCAGGTTCCTCGCAGCCTTCCCATCCGTCTTTGAAGTCTCCCTTAATGACCTAATTGACCACACAATCGGGAATATAATGGCACAACAACACACGATATCAACCAACAAAAACACCTGGTTCCAAGTCACCCAATCCTTAATAAACGGCCCGGTCTCACCAATCACAACTGAAGCAACATTAGCTAAGACTTGAAGCGGAATCACTATCATCAAAACCTTCTTCTCCTTCTCTTGGAGAAAAGGTTTCAAAAATGACCAACCAGTCCCGATCAGCACGATGACTGTGAACAACAACACTACTCTAATGAACTGGAAAATATAGAACAAGATGTCCCAACCGTGAGGTGTACCTGCAGGGGCAGATCCAAAACTTCAATTATTTCGTGCAAAATTCATTTCCTCTTTGAATCAAACTAGTCTATTTCTCTCTTCTCTATTTTATGGCTCCTTCTCTTTCTCCCTCTTTCCTCTTATGTGTTTGAATGAATAAAATCTCAATTAAACTCTGTAGGATAGGTGCTTGGTTCAGTTAAATAAATTCAACTTGGAGAGGCAAACAATAACCAATGATTAATCGAGAATAAATAAATATGTGGAGGGGGGAAAGATCAGGCCAACCACAAAGAGAAAAGGCAGCGGTTTTCAATCCAGCCCTCACATTGACATCGTTATGCACTCGCTCTAGAAGAAATGGGCTCGCGAGCACTCACAAGAATTGTTCTTGATTCCAGAGCTCCAAACCCCTTTCTCTCTCTAGAATTTCCGTGCCTTGGCAATCTTTTGGAAATTGTGAAGCAATGTCTCATATGTATAGAGATCAACAGCCAATCATTAGGCTGCAGACATTCCCCTTATAGTTTGAGGGCACGTGCTCTCTACGTATACTAGGGCCACGTGGGTGACGTCACCAGTCGTGAGGGTGACCCTCGCGATATGATCGGTGCGTGTCATTCCATCGCGACTATCCCTTTTCTTCTTAAGCCACCAAGCCACTAATATCTCCCTTGTTCCTGTTGTACACTAGGCATGGCTACGACCCCATTGGATCGCGCCAATACCTTAATCGAGGCTCAAATGACCTTCCTGACCCTGCCTTATGGCCAGATGTAATCGCGAGCCTAAATTATAGATAATAGCAACTTCCTATTGCGTTGATTCTCTCTTGGAAGGGTCGCGACAGGTGAATTCCTCATAATATGGGGTTCCCCTGTTGAGGGCACCCTATACTTGGGTTGACACGTCTTAATTTTATTCTTGTGCGACGCGTATCCCTTCGCGGTGTGGGTTTTATTCGATTTATTGATATTATTCAAAATCTGAAGTGTCCATCGTGGACTTCCCTTCCACGTGGCAGGATATGGTAGCTTAGCCAACGGTTACTTTGGTCAAAAAGGCAAGGTTCTAAAACTCGCTAGGCGCTCCCAAGGCGGCCGGGCACCTTCTAGCTTCCAGGGCCGAGTACTCGACGCCTAGTCGGGCAATTAGTCGGGTTACTCGGACTAGTCGGAGAGGGGCCTTCTAGCGTCTAGCGCCTAGGCGGCGAGTACTCAGCCTTCCAAACCTTCTTTTAGAACACTGAAAAAGGTCTACGCGCTGATCTTCCCACAAACTCAAAATGAGTAATCTATCTTTTGCCTAATGAACAACTATCGAAAGTAACAGCAGGTATAGTGACACCATAAAAAATGAGAAAAATGAAAGAAAATTCATAGATCTGACGGAAAAACTATATTCTTAAAGTCTAACCCCAGCAAGAATCAAAACAAATTAAGAGGTAAAAATTACTTATACCAAAATGATATTTAAAAGTTCGAGCCCATAGCTAATGTGTTCTAATGCATAAAATCTATACTTAACTCCAAATATGCGATATGAGTACAGCATTATTTATTTATTTATTTTTGTCTAAAGAAACAGCTAGAGAGACAAAAATAAATGGGAAAATTCAAAGATCTTATGTGAACATTATTTGTATCAACATCCTATTGGCGCAAAAATCGAAACAAACTGAAAATTGAAAACTCTATACCCAAATCGAATCTTAATTGAGCCCAGATTCGAATTTTTCTTCGACAAAAATGAACCTGCTCATTAAAATTCTTCGTTTTGCCAAAAACAGACAAATTATTGTGGTAAGTCGAACAAAGCGTACCTGTGACTTTGACGTAGTGCTTATTCTCAGCAGCGCAGATCAGATTCAACGCCTTCATAAGAATCAATCCGCACATAAGCAGATGGATCCTATGCACAGATCGCTTGTTCGTCACACATAGGTAGATCCAGAACCCTAGAAAACCCAAATAGCACAAAGAAAACAAAAAGAAGAGAGACGGCAATTGAGTGAGTCCAGCAGACAGGTAATCCTTAATCCCACCGGCATCGAGGTTGTAAACCTCGGTACGCACGTCCATGGTGACTTGGCTCTCAGGGGCACAATTGGCAAAGAAGAGGGAGTACTCGTTGGGTGATGTGACGGGGTAGGAATTGGAGAAGGAGGTGTTGGGCGGTGGGGAGAGGTCGCGGAAGGTGAAGAGAGGGTTGATGTAATGTGAATCGAGGACGCAGAAGTTTGTGTTGGGGTCTTCCGATTGGATTTCGACGAGGACTTGGATGAGAGATTCTTCGGAGAGGAGGAAGAAGCCGAGGCGGGAGGGGTCGGGGCGGGAGAGGGAGGAGATGACGGAGACGACGGAGACGGAGATGGCGACGTGGCCAGTGTGGGTGAAGCCGAATTTCTCGAAGAGGATCATGGAGCGGGCGTCGGAGGTGATTGTTAGGGTTTTGATCTCGGCCGAGGTGGGGTGGAGGAGGAGGAGGAGGGTGGCGGTAAGAACCGCCGTGAAGAGGAGGTTTGGCATTTTCGAGGAGGAGGAGGAGAGATCGGTGGTGGTGGTGGTGGTGGTGGGAGGAGAGAGATCTGGTTATAGTTGGTCAACTTGTGAGAGAGGTGGGGGGAATAGAAAACGCCTTCGGATCCGTTGGTTGGATCGAGCTGTATTTAGCAAGATTGGAAGTTGGGGAGGTTGGTTTCACAATCCCAAATACTATACGCTAATTTTTGTTATAAAAAAATACTCCCTCCGTCCCATAAAGTTTGTCCGGCACGGAATCCAAGAACTCGGAAAAAATTAGTTCTTTGTCAAAAAAATATTAATTTTTTCGCACAAAATAATAGAACAAACATTGATATATTAATTTGTGCAAAAAAAATTATTTTTTTCTTAACAAAAGTTTATTTTTTTTGAGTTCTTAGACTCCATGTCGGACAAATTTTATGAGACAGAAGGAGTAATACTAATAGGAGTATTGCATAGAACACATACTTTTGGATAGTTTTCTTTTTACATCAATTCCAACCCACACTACTTGGACTTTACTTATTTATGTGATGTTTTGCACTTTTTGTATTTTGTCTTTTTTTGAGTTTTTGGTCTTAATTTTGTATTTTTGCAATTCTTTTCATCGGGATGAGTCATGAAATGTAAATTATTTGATGCAAAATTAACAAATGTGAATTATTTTGAATAAAATAGAAATTAAAAAGTGCAAAAAATTAAGCAGAATGAAGCCTTAATTCTTTAAAAATAAAATCACTCTGAATCACAAATAATCAATATTTTTCTTCTCAAAACTAAATTATTACTTACATAATAGTTAAAGAAAACAAAATTTAATAGTATTACTTTTTTGAAATGTAATAGTATTACTTTAATTTATAATGTTGCGAATATTTTTTACATGATGTTAAATTTATAAATACTTAGGCCCTATTCTTTGTGTTTTTTTTTTTTTCTATATAACCGAATGTTTGGGTCAATTTGTGCGCACCTCGACTAATTTCAGAGCCTTAGAGGTAACGACCGGGCATAACCCCTAGAAGCCTCAAGACTTTGCTGGCAAAAGAAATCGAACCTGAGGAAGAAGGATCCCTACTGTGCACATGGTGCATAACAACATGTGATGTGGGGACCCAGTCGTCCGTTACGAAAATGCACGGCTCCGATTTAATCCAAGCAATGGACGGTTCGGATATACATGGGCTCGGATTAAATCCGAGCCGTGCATTTTCGGCATGAACGGCCGGATGCCCCGCACCACAAGATGTCGTGCACCGCAAGAACTCCACTTCCCGACCTGAGACCTTAGGTGAGAGCAAACCCTCTTAGTCCCAAGGCATGACCACTTTGCCCTGTTCTTGATAAATTATAGTTTCAAGAGTATTGTTGTTCGTCCTAGCTGAATTAAAATAAAACTTTAATTTTGAAGTAATCATTGTTCCTCTCTACTAAGGGAGTCTTAGAAGTAAATAGTACTCCCTCCGTCCCTTTTTAAGTGTGTTACCTTGTAATTCCAACTTATTTTCTCTCACATTAACTTTTACAACTTTTACATCTGCTTTCTACTACTTACCCTTATCAATATAATAATACCCACTAACTTTTCAAAAATGAATCTACTTTTAAGTGGCAAAATAGGAAATGTATCCACTAACTTTTTAAAACACACTTATTATGTGACAACCAAAAATAGAAATGTCTACACTATAAAAGGGACGGAGGGAGTAGTATTTCCAAAAGAAAAAAAAAGTTTACTATACGCAAAAAAAAATTAAAGCATTTTTTTTTTATCTTGAGTATTGTCTTATCTGGCCTTTTTTTTAACTACAAGAATTTGCGTCTTGACTGACATTTCAAAAATGTCGGAAAAACCACAAAAAATTGTCGAAAAAGAGTATTATTGGCATGTTTCAAGTACTACCGGCATTTGTTACAAATGCCACAAATGTCGTCTATACAGATAATGCCACGTGTGCCACAAATGTCGTCTATACAAATGTCGTCTACTACGGGTGTCAATAATGCTACAAATACCAAGAAAAGTCTTCACAAATGCCGAAAAAGCTTACTGCCATATAAACAAAATGCCACGTGGCGACGCCGCATGGCACCCGCAAAGGCACGAGGCGCCCACGTGGTGAGCAACATTGAGAAGAAATGCTTCCCCCAAGAATCGAACTCGCGATCTTTGCCCCTCGCACGCACGAGCTTACTAACTGAGCTAGCCCACATGATGTTGAACAATGCACAATGAAAAATATTTATATTATACAGTAGATTTTTTTTTAAAAAAAATAGACTTTTACCGGAATTTTCATAAAAATGTTGCTAAAGTACTTTTGCCGGCATTAACAAAAATGCCGATCATATTTTAGCAGGAAATTTGACTTTTCCCAGTAATAGTGGCTTTATTCGGCATTAATTAAAATGTCGGGAATGCCCCATTTTGGCATAGTAATTTGGTGCACTTTTTATAGTTTTCTAATTCATCTCGTTGAAACCAATTATTGCTACCAAATTTTTTGACCAAACCAAACGGAGCCTTATGTCCCAAATCAATTGGGGTCGGCTACATGAATCATTTTCCTCCACTGAGCTCTGTCAAGTGCTGCTTAATCACTTAGCTGTAGTAGACTCAAATCCTTGTGCACTACCGCGTCTAATGTCAATTTGGATCTTCCCCTCCCCGGAGTGTTGCTACTCAAAGCTATCATATCCGCTCTCTTAACTATTGCATCCGCTGGTCTCCGATAGACATGTCCAAACCACCTAAGCCTATTTTCCCACAACTTCTCCTCTATAGGTACTACACCTACCATCTCACGGACTGTTTCATTTCTAATCCTATCTCGTCTAATCTTACCACACATCCACACTCCGCCTGTGGCATTCTTAAAGCCTTATCTTTTTATCGCAGCCGGTCCCAAGCCCGGATAAAGGAGGAGGGTTGTGCGTTAGGTAGCTGACAGCCAGCACTTAAAAAGACCCATAAGATCTCTATGACATGAATCCTACTAAGTTTTTGACGAATACTTAAATAAGAAACTACAAAAAATAAATAAAACTAAACAAACTAAGCAAACATTAATTTAGGAAAACACTGCCTAAATGAGTTAAACCCCCCTTTAATACATTTTGGAACCTCTAAATATAATGAATTATTATCTCACCTCAATGCATAGAATACCAAAATTCTATCCTCTCAAATAGAAAAAGTAAGTGGTAGCTAACTCATGCGGTAGAGCTCTAGGATGCCCCACACTGCATCCAGGGATCGAGTCTCATTCCCCCCCCCCCCCCCCCCCCATATAATAGATTAGGAATGATGAATGATAAAAAAAATAGAAAAAAAAACCTTGGAAACCTGGATATATTGCCATTTTTTTGTCATTCGTCATTCCTAATGTATTACATGGGCGAGGGGGAATGAGACTCGATCCCGGGATGCAGTGTGAGTATCTAAGAGCTTTGCCGCATAAGCTAGCCACCACTTGCAATATATTGCACGTTGGAGATGTCCTTAATATCTTGCCCACTAAAACTAAGATCGAATATCTAAAAGCCATTTGAATTCATATTGGGCTTCTCACAAGTTTATTTTAGGGGGTTCTTCCAGGCTAGCCCTCTTTTGTGAAAGTGTTCTCATTTAAGCCCCTGTAACGCCCCGATTTTCGGAAGCATTAATTTAAAATATTTAATAAAAAATTTATTCAGATAAAAAGGATCTCATTAATAAAGCAGCGGAAATGACAGGTGTCTTAGTTCGATTACAAATAAACATAGTACTTCTGTTGGGAAAATAAAAATTACATTTGTCCCATAAAATAAAAGGAGGTGATGGATCTCTAGAGGTTCAGGTTTAGATCCCACTCTTCTATTGTTATCTGCTCGGCAAGGAACTTTTCCATCTGGTACGTAGTACGCTCCTCCTTCTTCTTCTTCAATACCTGGCGTAATATGTCAGGGCCATAACAACACCATGAGCGAATAATCACTCAATAGCTAAACCCTACCCGAACCCATAACTTATAGATAACAGGATATATCATGCAATTTAAGTAAAGAACAATCAAATTTAATTACTATCCTTTAGCTCAGTGAATTCTAGAATCTCATCCTTGAGAAACATCCTCCCATCAGTCCCATGTCAACCACTAAGACTATGGTCATTCATGATTCAACTCCTTCCTTGCTTGTCCTGACTGGGAGCCCAGATGAATGGACTAAGTTATATACTTAGTCAGATTCATCAAACGCCTCACAAGGATGAATTTCCTAGGGACTAACTATACCACTTGGCCCACGAGGAACTGACTGTTACCTTGGGAGTATATAGTCGTGACCCGACTATAATACAAACCACCCTTATATCACCAAAAATTCAATACGGAGTAATCACGCAATGCCATATCTTAGGGTTCCGATTCTCATTCAATTCATAAGTCACAATATCTCCCTTTCCAAAATCAACTGGCTACCTACCATTCATAATCCGGAGACTCAGCAGGATGGCCTCCCGGGAGCTCATCAAAACACCATTCATAAACTTTCATCCCATCAAATGTCATCCGTAAACTGTGTTCAATTTTTCCATTAACTCATCGTCTATGTGAATTCTATGAACGAACACCAAACTTGGGAACCTATTTGTCCATTCTAACATTAAATATTTTTATCCAAGCTTGCAGTAATAAAATAAGGAACGAAACAATATTAACAAAAATGCATTGATCAGGAACAATTAGTATACAGTCGACTATTTAACACTTTAGTTACATACATTATAATAAAAAGAACCCGCTACATATATGCATGGTTAAGTACTATATAAAAAAAATCAATTAACTTGTATTTACTGATTCAAAGGATTCCATTATAAGGACTAAAACTTTTTTAACTTATAACTAATATTATCTTGCAGGCTAAACCAAACCAAACCAAATTGAGCCTTATGTCCCAAATCAATTGGGGTCGGCTACATGAATCGTTTTCCTCCATTGAGCTCTGTCAGGTGTTGCTTGCTCACTTAGCCCTAGTAGACTCAAATCCTTGCGCACTGCCGCATCTAACGTCAATTTGGGTCTTCCCCCTCCTCGGAGCGTTGTTATGCAAAGCTATCCTATCCGCTCTTTTAACTGTTGCATCCGCTGGTCTATGATAGACATGCTCAAACCACCTAAGCCTATTTTCCCTCAACTTCTCCTCTTTAGGTACTACACCTACCATCTCGCGGACTGTTTCATTTCTAATCCTATCTCGTCCAGTTTTACCACACATCCACCTCAACATTCTCATTTCCGCTACACTTATCTTGTTCACCTGCTGTTTCTTAATAGGCCAGCATTCTATCCCGTAAAGCATCGCTGGTCTTATGACAATTCTATAGAATTTTCCCTTCAATTTTGTGGATACCGTCTTGTCACACAGTACACCAGTAGCGCTTCTCCACTTGAGCCACCCCACTTAAATCCTATGGGTCACATTATCTGTAATCTCTCCATCTTGACTAATAATAGTGCCTAAATACGTAAAATGGTCACTCTTTGGTATTTCATTGGCTTGAATCATCACTCTTTCTTCGTACGCACTTCTGGTATCACTAAACTTGCAAACCATATACTTAGTTTTACTCATAGTTATCCGAAAGCCCATAGACTCAAGTGCATCCCACCAAATTTCTAATTTAGTATTAACACTGCTAGCAGTGTCATCTACAAGGACAATATCATCTGAAAACAACATACACCATGAAATATCCTCCTGAATCTGTCTCAATTCATCCATAACTAAAGCGAAAAGGTACGAGCTCAAGGCTGACCCTTGGTGCAATCCTACTGTGATGGGAAATTCACTCGTTTCCCCTGCTGGTGATCTAATGGCAGTGACAACACCTTCATACATGTCTCTAACAACATCGATATACCTTTTGGTCACTTTCTTTCTCTCCAGAACCCACCATATAATGTCTCTAGGCACCCTATCATAAGCCTTTTTTAGGTCTATGAAAACCATATGAAGATCCTTCTTCGTTGACCTGCGTTTTTCTACCACTTTTCTTAGTAGGTAAATAGCTTCCATGGTCGATTTTCCAGGCATGAACCCAAACTGTTTCTCTGACACCATAGTCACCATCTTCAATCGATGCTCAATAACTCTTTCCCACAACTTCATCGTATGACTCATCACTTAATACCTCTATAGTTATTGCAATTTTGAATGTCCCCTTTATTCTTGTAGATAGGTACTAAGGTACTCCTCCTCTATTCGTTCGACATCCTCCTAGATAAAATAATCCTGTTGAACAACTTTGTCAACCAAGTCACCCCCAAGTCACCTAGGCTTTTCCACGCTTCAATAGGGATACCATCTGGTCCTAAGGCCCTACCTGGTTTCATCTTCTTCAAAGCCTTGGCCACTTTCGACTTTTGTATCCTCCGATAAAACTTGTATTCCATTTTCTCGCTAGGAACGTCAACTTCCTCCTCAGCAAAGCCTCCTTCATGTTTCTCGTTTAACAACTTCTTGAAATACGTCTTCCACCTATCCTTAATCTCCTCATCTTTCACCAACACCACCGAATCGCTACCCTTTATACACTTAACTTGAGAGAAGTCTCTGGCTTTCTTTTCTCTCAGCTTGGCAAGTTTATAGATATTCCTTTCACCATCTTTACTATCGAGTTTATTCTCGTTGCAAGATTAGGATTCCTGTCATAGAGATCTGATGGGTCTTTTTATATGCTGGCTGTCAGCTACCTAACGCACAACCCTCCTCCTTTATCCGGACTTGGGACCAGCTAGGATCTAAAGATAAACCTTTAAGAACGTCACAAGCGGAGTTTCTTGTAGGCTAGTGCGTATAATTTAATTTTTTCCAAAAATAATTAATTAAAATTCTATAACTAACTCTTACTGGTCAAATGCAGCACCTCCAGTTCTAAAAATTTACATTTGCTTATATACTTTTCAAATGACCAATTAACATTAAAGAACTAACAATTACTAGCTAATACATGAATGGTAAAGCTATTCAAATGAGTAACATGTCAGCTAGTTCTGGGCCTTTTATTAAAATTTTCGTTAACTCCAGTGGGCAACCAACACCTTAATATCATGCTAGTTATACAAGTGGGTAAGTGTATCATAAACTTCATGAGTATGGCAAACAAAAACCCCATTCTTCTTTTATTTTCCATTTTACGCCATATTTTCGTCAAAACATATATACAACACATTCCATAAACATATACACGAAGCATCAGAAACTCTACATTTACGAATCAGATACACATATAGATAAATATATTTACGGAGGTAGAGTTTAACTACCTCTCCTCTGAAGACAAAGCGGTGGGCTACGATTTTTGAGGGAGGAGTTGCGGGTTTGAACGACCGATCGATGCAGCGCCAACAGTGGCTGTTTTGGAGTGAAACGCAACTATTTTTCGGACTAGATTTCGGGGCTGTTTATGGAGCTGAAGAGTAGTAGGTTTCGGGATGCTTTCGGGTCTGATACGGACTATTTTTTGGGCTGTTTCACTGCTGGAAAGGGGCTAATTTTTGGGCAGTTTTCGGAAGCTAAAAGAGGCTGGAAATGGTGGTCAGGCGGGTGCCGGAAAGAAGAAGAAAATGAGGAAAAGTGGTGGTTATCAATGGAGCATTAGAGTGAGAAAACAAAGAGGTGAAAATGTAAAAGTGGTGATAAGAGCATCTCTAGTGCACTACCTAAAAAGTATTTGCTAAAGTGTATACCTAAGCACATGTAGGACCCTATTTTATGTGCTAAGAACTTAGTTAGCTAGCTAAGGAGGAATGCACTTTAATGGACTACCTATATATGTTCATTATCTTTTAGTCTTTCCCCTCTCTTTCCTCTCTCTCCCCCTTAAAGTCTTCTCTCTCTCCTCTTTCTCCATCCTTTCTCTCTCCCTCTCTCCTCTTTCTCTCTCCTTAAGTCTTTCTCCATCCTTTCTCTCCTCTTTCTCTCTCCTCTTTCTCTCTCCTTAAGTCTTTCCCCAAATTTGGGTAGTGACTTGGGGCACTTTGGGGAGTGAGGGGTGCCGCCTAGAATTTTAGGGAGTCAAATTTTGTGCACTAGAGAGCATTTTTTGAGTTTTTCATAATTAGCTAGGTAAGACACTTTAGGATACTCTTTTAGGTAGTGCACTAGAGATGCTCTAACACTTCATCATTTTTCTCTGTGCCGAAATCTCTTTCTCTCTCTCTCTCTCTCTTACCGAAAATGGAAATGGGAAGCTAGGTAGTAGGGCTGAACGAAGAAATCAAAGAACCGAATCGAAAAACCGAACCGAACCGGTGTAAAGACCTGTAAAATATATTTATTTTCGTAATTAATATTGGGGTAATGTGAGGAAATGTTTAAAATGTTAAAGTGTTAGAGTATATTGTGTTATGTGTTGATTTTGACCTAGTTGCATTGCACAAGCCAATTGGAGGGGGTGTGGTGTAATTTTTTGAGTTATATGTAAATGTGTGGTGTGAGAGGAGAGAGAGAACACTCATCTCTCCCCCCTCCCTTATCCAGCCTGCTATCTCTCTCTTTCTACACCTCCATTCTTTTTCCTTCTTCCCTCAAGTTCTCCACCAAATCTTACCCTCCAAACCTAGTGCCTTCACAAAACCTTCACAAAATCTCGAGCTCTACGCGTTGGTATGCTTATTTCTCTCCGGGGTTTGAAGAAATTTTCTTGGATCTTGAGCAAGGGTTAGGGTTTTGCATTTTGGAGTGGTTTTCAAGCTCAATCACAAGAGGTAGGGGAATCTCTATCAATTCTCAATGTAATGTGTTGATTGTTTGTGGGTGTATCCCTATTTTGACTTGTTTTCTCTATATTCTTGTTGAAATCCCTCATGATGTCATTTCCTAGTTGTTTGAGATTGAAATATACATGTTCCATACTTTCTTATATGATCCCCAAGTCAATTTGATAGTCATTTGATCCAATCCATACATCCCCTCTTTGATTTGATTCAATTTGGAAGGTTATTGGTTTGTGCCTTGTTCTTGCTTTCATTTGAATTGAGGGAGCTTGTGGATCAAGCTATAAGATTATACATTGAGTTATTGTTGTTGTTGAACCCTTGAATTATAGCCCAACTTGTCCATTCATGCCCTTGAAATCACCCGAAACAAGCCCCCATTGATCATCCTTGATTTGAGAAAATTTCTGCTCGGGACCTGTTTGGATAGATCCAAACTTTTTGGGATCGATCCAATCTATTTTAGTGGGCGAACAGTTGATTTGGATCGATCCAAACCTCCCTTCGTACAGTTTTTGCTCCTTTGACCCCTTTTGGCCCGGTTTGTGCGACGTACATACTATAACCATTCCAATTGACTTGAAACACCTTGAGATACATGTCATGAGTATAATTTGGTATATTTGATGATTCCTTAAGTTTCCTCGGGGTTCGAGTTGCGTGCTTGACACCTAACGACACTAGGGTGGTAATAGTTGATCGAATTAGAGTTTTTGAGCGTTGATTTGAGATGAACTATTGCATGGACACTTAATTGATGAGAATGAGCATGAAATGATATTAATGATTGAAACGATTGACACGGGGCCCAAAAGGGTATGCCCGGAGTGACACGTGGCCCAAAAGGATATGCCCGGAGTGACATAGGGCCTTTATGGTATGCCCGGAATATATTGAATGGAATAATTGAATAAGACGCATGATGAGAGTGTAAAGAGCATGAGTGGTACACTGAGTACAAATTGGACACAAATGAGTGATTGTTGATCTAAAGTGATGAATCTCGAACTACCCTTTTATATTTGAATCTCCGTGATATTTTTGGTTACTCTTATTTGATTTCCTCCCTTTGTTGTACTCCATCAACATCTCATTTACATTTAGAATAGATAGATGTTTTCCTGCTGGGCTAGTGAGCTCACCCTATTAATTTTCAGGTACTCAACACAGAAGATCATGACATGGCGTGTGGATGTGCATGCATGATATTTTGAAAGCTTTCAATGGAGTTATTTAATCATCCTTGATTAGCGGATTTTGGATAGGATGAACATGTAACTTGTAACTTATTTTCATCTTTTGCAAAGTCATGTAAAACCTTATCAACTTATGTAATCCTATTTGGGTACGTTAGACCCTTGACTTTCATTTAACTATTGTGATGTTTTGACTTTGACTGTGGATAGTGTTGACCTCCACGTGGAATATACATTTATATGTTTGTGAAAATCAGGGCGTGACAACCGGTCTTTTTTTCAGGTTCTTTCTTTGCCGGTTCGGTTCGGTTCCCCAACTTAATAAAATTTGAATACCGGTTCGGTTCTCGGTTCGAGAGATTTTTAAGGTGAACCGAACCAGACCAGACCGAACCGAACCGGTTTATATATATACCTTAAAAAAACGTTACCAGCAGGGGTCGAACCTGTGACCACATGTGTATGAGTCTTAACTCTCATCCGCTTAGCTAGCCTACGCTTTGTGTTATAAGTAGATGATTTATATATTTATTACATATTCGAGTTTTACCTATATATATATCCCTTTAACTTCTCAAACCCCAATAAATCTCATGACTTATCCTCTCGTCTCTCACTCTCTCCGTCTAGAAAATAGAAACGACACCTCTTTTCCTCTCTCTAAAATCCTCTCATCATCTCTCTCAAATCCTCTCATCTCTCTCTCAAGTCTCAATATCTCCCTCTCTCTCCTCTCCTCTCCTCTGCCAACGCCGATGGACGATGAAGAAGAAAATGGACAATGATGGATCAGAAGAAGATGGATCCGACGACTGCCGTCTCAATAGTTATGGTTTCGTTGCCTCTCTCACTTGATCTGTATGCATGTGTGGTGTGTGTGTGTGTGTGTATGTGTGTATATATATATACACACATCTGTAAATCAGTTTATGTGTGTAAATCTTTGTATAACTGTTCAAAATCTCGGTGTAGATGTCTAAATCTCGATGTAGATGTGTTGGAATTTGTAGATCTGTAAAGTGTGGATGTTTTTTTCTTTCCCTTTTTTATCCATGTTGAATGTAGATCTGGAAATGTGACACGATCTCTTCTTTCTCTGTGTGGCGAAACGAACCGATTTGAAAACCGGACCGAACCGGGAAGAACCGAACCGGAGCCGAACGGACTTCTAAGAAACCGGTTTCGGTTCTACATTCTCTCCGAACCGGTTTTTCCCGGTTCACTCAAAATCACTCCTGAATCGGACCGAACCGAACCAGTTACACCCCTACTAGGTAGTGCTGCTCTTGTTTGTAAAATTGAAAAAGGTGGGTTGGTACGACTTTGGGTTGGGGATGGAACACGTAGCAGTAGAAAAAAGGAAAGGAGTGGAGGGTTTTCCTGATTGTAGGGTGATTTTTAGGAGGTTAAAAAGTGATAGGTTATGATGATAGTTCTAGGACAGTTTTTCACTCTTTAGGTTTACTGAATAGACAAGGTAGCAGGTAAAGAAAACAAAGAAATTAAATATCAACATCTACGTGCATGTGTGTAAGTATATAATATTGTAGACACCCCAATTTTGATGACTTGTGCATCCCCGATAATGAAAGAACACGGAATATACCTCAGAACAGTCCCTTGGGTCAAACGGGTCAAAAGAACCAAAATCCCAAAAAAAATACCTGAGTCGTACGGCCTCATATTCCAAACCGTACAACCTAAAATCCCAAAGCTTTGCTCTCAACACCGCACGGTGTATGCCTTTGTACCGTACTGTACATATGCATATGTCATACGGCATCATTTCCTTTTACCACGAATCCTGGAAGCAATCATCTCTGCCCAGCAGCTCAGAACGAATCTCGGTTTTGTACTATGCCACTCCCTACTCCGTAGCACGACTTCCTACCGTAGGAGGCTTGCTTAACTTGTGAAGGTGGCCAATCTCTTTGTCTATATAATACGAGCTCCATCAACGGGCTCGTGACCGAAATTTTTTGAAAGAAAAAGCCCTCCCTCTCATTAAACCCAGTTATTCTTCCAGTTACTCTGTCGCTTTACCACCAAAAACTCATTGTTACAACACTTACTCTTGAAGTTACAAAAAAAATCATACCCGAGCCTCACCGAGCGTTTCAAGCCATAAGACCCGTTCTCACTCTGAAGGTATACTAAGTGTTTCGTTGATTTTATTACTCTTGAAGGGAGTCTTGTCGGGTTTAGGAGAGGTTCTATACCTCCTCCGAATCCGGCGAATTCAAATTTTCATCAAATAGAACGACCCGTGGGTCATTCTTGCCTTTTGGAAAATGCCGTAAACACTTTCAATGTGTTTCACGACATTTGCACGATTGAGGTATATCCTAAAACCACTTAAAAGATTTTTTATTCAAAAACAATAATTTTATACCGATAAAACAGAGACCCTTTTCTCTGGCCCGAAACTAGGAATTTTGGAAAATGTTTAAACAATGGCATCGCACGGCTTCGGCATCAGCATCGTGCGGTGTGATTGTTGATGCCGTACGGCATCTGAGGCCAAACGAGATTTTCATGCTCTGTTTTGAAATTTAATACTCTGTTTTGGGAAAAAACTTATAATAGATTTATTACAATCCTCCACCCCCCCCTCCCCCGCATTTCTGATCCTTACATTTTGGTCCTGTCTTTTGTTAATTCATTTATTTAAATGATTATTTGCATATTACGTGATTAATTGTTGTCATTTATTTCTTTAAAGTGCTATTTTCCTTATTCCTTGTTTATGTGAATAAAGGTTTTTTTTTTCAATAAAATCTTTTCATAAAAATCCGACAAATATTTAGTAAAGACCGGAAAATTCCGGGCACACGGGGTGCATTTTTCAAACAAAACCTTCCCCGCGGGTAACCTGGCTGCCGAACCCAAATCTCTATTTTTCGCAGACCAAACTTTTTTCAACGGCACAAGAGTCACATTATTTTTCTAAACGGTTCCTCGGGTACCTAACATTTTCCAAAAATTAAACCCTGGGTGGCGACTCTAAATTTTCTTTTTCCCTAAGTTCGCCTCTTTTTCAAACACAAAAATCGCATGGGCCCCGACCGTCCACAAATATATACATATCATTTTTACTATTCATACTCATGCACGTATGCGTACGAGATTTTAAGACGTGACATTTAAATAAATAAAATATGTAGCTACATGATATAAAAATATTTCAAATAAATAAATAAATGTCATTTAAAAATGGGGAACATCACAATCCCGCACATGTCACACTCTACCCATGCAAGTCCTCTCCCACGCGCGTCAGCCCCATAGGATTATAATCCCTGTGCTGCCAGCCCGTCACGCCTTTTCGTGCACGCCACTTTCTCTCTCTATCCTCTTTTCCAATGTTTTTAATGCTGGAGTACTTCTCTCTCTATCCTTTTTTATTTTATATTTTAAAATAAAATAACTTTTGTTATACACAATTATTTTTTATAAAAATTATATATTAGAAATCTATTTGATGAAATCTTTCAAACAAGATCCCATTTGAATAAGAAATGGTGTACCTATAAAAAAAAATTTATACCCATTAATTAATACTAATTCACGCCCCTTCAAAATGAAAGAATTCACAGACTTGAAATGCAAAATTCACACACATCACAACTCACTCTGCAAAATACACAATTCACACCCCAAAAAGAAAGAATTTGCACCCTTCAAACAGATAAACCATAGAAACAAAATATAAGCCATAATAACAAACAGATAAACCAGACTTGCTAAGAACTAAACCACATAAACCAACATATAAGGCACAATAACAGACAGATAAACTACAAAAAAACAACATATAAGGCACAATAACCAACAGATAAGCCACAATAACCCATCAGATAAATCACAAAAAATAACATATATGCCACAATAACCAACAGATAAGCAATATCTGTCAAAAGCAACTATGTACATTGAACATATAAGAAATATCTGTCAAAAATAGATAATATTTTTTTGCGCATAAGTTTATATTCAAGATGGGTCTTGTTTGATAGATCTCGTCCAGTGGGTTCTAAAAATATAAATTTTACGAAAATTATAATAAAAAATATTACAGTTTAAAAAGATAAGAGAGGGATAGAGAGAGAGAGAGAGTACCGAAAAGCAACTGTGCAAAAAAGCAAATGATTCATTCCTTTTTAATTTTGTTTTTTTGTCTTTCATACTACTGCATAAGAGAGAGAGAGAGAGAGAGAGAGAGAGAGAGAGAGAGAGTGTGTGTGTGTGTGCGCGCGCGTACCGAAAATAATTAAGGGATGGGGCACGCGCAGATAAAGAGGCAAAAAGAGAGAAAGTCAGCGTACACCTTAGGCGCATCAGGGTTTATTAGGGAGTGAAAGATAAAATGAGGTTTGGTTGGAAGCCCCCACAAAAAGTGGGACCGGCTTGGAATTTTTCGTTATTTAAGATCAACCTGTTACAAAAACATATTTGAATAATTTAAAACTCGTTAATTATGAAAATCAAGCGTCCGCTATTATTACATGGCCTGATAGCTTATGATATTTGAAAGGGCAAATTTCACTTACCTCCCTTGAGGTTTCTAACAACTATTGAGACTCCTCTATACTTTCTGAAATTCCACTGTTCTCCCTTGCCGTTCCTTTAAGGCTAAATGTGTTAACTTTTTGCGTGAAATGACCGTAGTACCCTTAGTATATATTCTCCACCATAAAAAAAAAACTATTTTTAAAAAAAAAATAGAGTTGAAAATGTTTTCCAAAAGAATTAAACTGCTTTTCATTTTTAAAAAAAATAGTTTTTAAACAAAAAGTATCGAAGAAATTTAAAAAAAAAACTATTTTGAATTTTTTTGTTCAAAATAGTGTTTGTAGGAAAAAAACTAGTTTTGAAAATAGTTTTCTACACAATATTTTTTCGAAATTCATTTTTCAGATTAAAAAATGTATTTTATCGAAAAAAAATATTTTCAAAAAATTCGCATTTCAAAAAACTGTTATAATTTTTTTGATTATTTTTTTTCACTTGGAAAACTATTTTCAACAAAAAAAATTCAAAAACTAGTTTTTTGTGAAAAAAAATCTCTTCGATACTTTTTGTTTACAAGTTGTTTTTTAAAAATGAAAAACGGTTTAATTTTTTAGGGAAAAAAATTTTAACTCTACTTTTTAAAAACAATTTTTGTTAGGGTGGAGAATATATACTAAGTGTACTATGGTCATTTTACGCCAAAAATTAACACCGTTAGCCTTAAAGTAACGGCAGGGGAGGTAAGTGACAATTATTTTGAAAAGTAAGGGAGAACACTGGAATTTCAAAAAATATAAGGGATGTCTCTATATTTGTCAAAAACCTTAGGTGAGGAAAGTGAAATTTACCCTTTTTGAAAATCAGCTCTATAAAAACTCATTCGAGCTTGCTGAGTAAACTTGCAAAATTTGAACATATATATTTATAGCTCCTTGAGTTTTCAAACAAACTTTTTTTAATCAAACAAAAGTTTTGATTTAAGTATTGATATTATAATACGAAGGGGATGGTTCAATGAGGGGCTTTTTGGTTTTTTAGTTTTTCACGATTTGAGATAGGTTATTTACATCAACTTAAGAAGCCGTGAAAAGCCCACTATCAAAAACAACTTTTTCCTCCTTATATCAAATCAAAGGGAGAGAGAGAGAGAGAGAGAGAGAGAGAGAGAGAGAGAGAGAGAGAGAGAGAGAGAGAGAGAGAGAGAGAGGAAAAAGAAAACTTATAACCAACCGCCGTGGGAAGCCTTCTAGATAGTATGAAACTGTTAGTCAATTTGCAGACGGAAAACGGGCTTCTGTGTTTGTTAGATCTTACCACGCAGGAGTTTTTTTATATTTAAAATAAGAATTGGTTGTCAAACGCAGGAAATTTATAAGATTATATGGTCAATAAAAGCATATCATCACGAGTTTTATGTTTTCACCACAAAAAAACTATTAGATGATCAATAATGCTTCAGATCCATTGAGTGGACCATGAGACAGTGTAATCTCGTTCCTGCCACTCCTAATCCTTTGGAGAATAGCTTCTTTACGGACCGTGTGCAAACGGGGTGTTTGCACACGGCAGATCTCGGCCGTCTATTCCGAGATCCAACGGCTTGGAGTGGTGTGCTCAGCTCCTCCTTCAATGCATTTCAGATGTAAAAAAAAAAGAGGAGCGGTGTGCTGCTCTTTCCTCCTTGATGAGAGAGAATCTGTTTTGGTGAGAAATTCCAATTGGGTTTTGGAGAGAAAACTTGTATTTGGGATTAGTGAGGTTCTCTTTTGAGAGCTTTGTTTGTTTGTAATTACTGTAGCTCTCCGGAGCATGTTCTCTTCACTTCGTGGAATCTTCTCTCGTTTGCTTGCCCCGTGGAGTACGTTTTTATCCATAAGCCGAACCACGTCAATCTTGGTGTCTCTCTCTTATTTGTTTTTGCTTTTGGTTTGATTTGTCCATACGTTTTTTGCATATGTTTAGTTTAATTGTTACTTCTCCAATATCATGGTCATCAATAATTTTGGGTTGCGGTTGAGTTCTTAGAGGGCTCGCCGCACAACACCTTTTATTCATACTAGATTTGGGCTTTGCCGCTGCTTTTGTAGAGGCCAAATGGCCTGAATGAAGACGGGCATGGGGGAAGCCACCTGAGAATGCTCTCGTTACTCTATTGGGGCTGTACCGCTGTACAACAAACAGAATTTCCTCCCACCCACACCCTGGGGCCTGTCCGAGAGAACGCATTTTGGAAAGCTTCCAATGGGCACAGTAGTACTGGTACCTCGAATTGGACCATTCAGCCCACCGACGGCATTGGGTTTGTACGAGAGGATGCATTTCGGAAAGCTTCCTAACGGCACTCCGATACTTGACTCATACCTCCAAGTGGGTCATCCAGCCACGGCATTCGACCTGTCCGGAAGGATGCATTCCCGAAAGCTTACTAAGGGCACTCCGATGCCTCCAAGCGGGGCATCCAGCCCACCCAGACCATTGGGATTGTATGGGAGGCTGCATTTCGGAAAGCTCCCTAAGGACAACCCGGGACCTCCTCATTTGGGCGTGCTTCCGAACAGAAACAATGTTGGAAAAAAATAATAAAGTTGTTTTATTTTGCGAGTTATTAGGACTTCTCATATTTGTTAGTGGGAGTTTTAGAAATGAAAAGTCTTACTAATAAGTTACACAGGAATGATTCAGCGAAAAGTGTGCACCAAGAGTTTGAGCAGATGAGAAGTACTTTAGTGTAAGCCTTTAGTTCCCAAAAACTGTTTAAATTAAAAAATTAAGTGCTCCATATATTGTTGGACGCATAGAGGATGATTGTTTCCATGGCTGATTGTAATTCCCTATATCATTGGACGCATTTGAAAGTTGAAATTTACTCATAGAGTATTCCTTTAATTCCCAGAAAGTTTTTAAAATTCAAAAATCTTATAGAGTATTGCAGAATGACTTTTCCTGAGAAGAGCTATGGTTGCGACAAGTGATGAGAATTCATTTGGTTGTGATTCAAGTTTTGAAGTGAGACATGTGACATTATCCTTATCATATTTGCTAGAATTCTTAAGCCTTTTTTAAAATTTAAAATTCTATATCTTGCTCTATTCAGGAATCTATACTATTCCGAGAACATTTGTAACATATTATTAGCTAACACATTGTTAATCTATATTGAAAAAAATTAAAGAAAAGAGAGCTATGTAGAATCGTGGACCATTATAAGACAAAAATATCAATCTAGAAACTAAAAAAGGAAATCAATACAAACCTAATAAAAAATAGACAATCACGCAGTATATTTTCTACTCCCTCCATCCTTTTTTATGTTAGCAGTGTCAACATTTCCATTTTGAGTTGTCTCTTAATAAATGTGTATTTTGAAAAGTTAAATGGTAAAAGGTTGTACAATTATCATTTTGCCTTTTTGAAAAGTTAGTGGGTAAAGAGTTAATGAGTAAAAGTGGATGATAATTTTGAAAAGTTGAGATAAAAGTTGATGTGAAAAGTGTAAGGTGGAGGTAAAAGTTGATGTGAAAAGGGTAATTATGATGTTTCTTTAATAAATTGGATTTACGAAGCAACACACTTAAAAAGGGACGAAGGGAATATTAATATTTTTGTTAAATGGTTGAAGCTTCAATCCAAAAATCTCTTCAAGCAGAGTGTTCCAAAATTGTTAGAGTACCTTTTTTTTTTCCCCCTTTTCCGTTGGTAGAAGGCTTCACCATCGTGTAACTTCACCATTTTTCCCTTAGCTTTTTATTGTTGACTTTCTTTGTAATTTTAAAGGCGAGAAAATCATCGACATTCAATTGTGGTCGCCGAGAAGAAATTATTATGTTTTAATTTGCTAGATTATTTTTTCGTATGCTAAAATCAACCTTCTATATATATTTTGCTTTGGTTTAATCTATTTCTATCGGGATGTGCGCGGTTGCAAATTATTCTGATCTATGGTAACATGGATATTGTTGTTCAATGTTATCCATTTTTTTCGATCGGTTGTTGAATGTTCCTTAACATATATAGATATTGTTATTGTATTTACTTTGATTGCTCACCAACGAGGAGTTGGTTCAGTGGTGAAAATTCATACTTTGTTCGAATGCCTAGGTTTGAGTCCCCCATAACTCCTTATTGGGGCTAAACGCCTAAACATATTCCCTAAAATCACTTAAACAGGTGAGACCTTAGCTTCAGTCCTGAGACTCCTAACGTAGGTTAGTAGGGTCCCTTCCAGATCGTGGTATGAAAGAGGCAGGTACCATATCTGAAATTCCATTTCATGTACCAATAATAAATTACTTTTGGCTGGCAGCTTAAAATTTAAGTGCATTGCACGCCTTTATAAGTGTTCAGAGATTAGTTATTTCTAATAAGTAAAAGGATACATATTTTCATAGGTTAATCATCCATTATGTGAAGACCCGGAAATTCATATTTATTTTTCGTAAATAACAATGGGTTAATGTGAGGAATTGAATGAAATGATAATATTGACTAAGTGTTGGAGTGTTGGTGAGAAATATGTTGATTGGGGTGTGTTTGGTTTACACAAGTCACTTTTGGACTTGGGGTTTTAAGATGTGTATATGTGTGTGTGGTGGGAGAAGAGAGAGAAACTCATCTCTTTCCCCTAAAATCAGTCCCTTCCTCCCTCTCACTCCTCCATAGCTCTCAAACTCATTTCTCTACCAATCCAAGCCAACCCTTGAGTTCCAAGCTTACTTCCTTCACAAAAGCTTCTCAAAATTTCGTGCTCTACGCATTGGTGTGTCTTTTTCACCCCGGTGTTTGAAGATTTTTGCTTGGAGTTTGGAGCTTGAGCTAGGGTTTCACTCTTGGAGGTGTTTTCCAGTCACAATCCCAAGAGGTAAGGGATCATCCTTCAATTCTCAATGTAAATTTGATGTTTGTGTGTGTATTATCCTCACATTTGTTAAATCTCTCTTAACCCTTGCTTTGAGCCCTTTGTGGAAGCACTCTAGTCTTACAATGTTGATATAGTGTTGTTCTATTTATTTCCTAAGTGATTTACTAGCCAATTTGTGGATTTGATTAGAGTTGGGTTGAAATCCCCCACCATGGGTGAAAATCTGCTAGAACTGGTCACTATTTAGACTTTTTGGGCAACATAAAAGCAGAATTGGGAAAAGTGTTAAACTGCAATGTTGTAGCTCTTCAAATTACCTACGTTTTGATATATAATACGTCCTAAACGGAATTTGGTGTGAAAAGTTATGGCAAAACTACTGAGACTGTTCAAAATATGCTCGTAATAGGTTTGTATCGATACAAAGTATCGATACAAAGCAACTTTGTATCGATACAGGAGGGGTTGTTAAGGTTTTGGACCCTATGTATCGATACACCCTCATACGTATCGATACAAATGGCCATTTTTTGCCAGAATCAGGTTTTGTGACGCCTTTTGATTTCTTCGGGCATTGGCTTGGTATAACCACCCTCCGAACCTCGTTTCTTGTTCCGATAATTATTCCGGACCTACTCGCTTGTACCGTTATAAATTTATTGATCTTCCATGATTGATTAATATTATGTTTTACGCTCAGTGGGCTTACTTGATTGAATTGAATGAGAATTATGGATTGAACTAACATCGAGGGAGTGGATGACACAATGACACGAATACGTGGTGTACATATACCTAAATTGAAAGTGAGAACTTGAAGAAATGACACGGGGCCCGAAAGGGTATGTCCGGAATGACACGGGGCCCGAAAGGGTATGCTCGGAATGACACAGGGCCCGAAAGGGTACGCCCGAAATGACACGGGGCCCGAAAGGGTATGCCCGGAATGACACAGGGCCTGACAAGGTATGCCCGGAGTATAAAGAATCGTTCAAACGGATAAAACGTATAATGAGAATGTCTTGAACACTTGCGACGTGTCGAGTACGTATCGGATACGACGGAGTCATGTTCGGGTTGTATTAGCGATCATAAATTCTTATGATATTCTTACCCTTCTCATATGATCTTATGGACCCTATCACATGTTTATTTTCCTTGTTGCACGTCATGGGCATCTCATTTCCATTTAGAATCGATAGATATTTTCCTACTGGGCTAGTGAGCTCACCCTTATAATTTTCAGGTACTCAACAAGGCGGAACATGACTTGGCATGTGGCTGTGCATGCATGACTTCATTCTTTTGAAAGCTAACCGGACGAGTTACATGATCATCTTGGGCTAGTATTATTTTTGAAAAGATGAACGTTTAACTTGTAATACATGTATTTTTTACTAGAAACTCGTGAAGACTATTTGGTTATGTAATTGATTCGGGTACCTTAGACATTGACTTTCGTTGACTTTGAACATGTAAATTGATCTTGACCGTGGAAGGTGTTGACCTCCACGTGGATTATGTATCATTTATGTTTATGAAAATTTGGGGCGTTACAAAGGCTTTGGCCGCCCGCGCCGCACGGCTGCTTGCACAGGCCATGGAGGGTAGGCCGCCAGCGGAGGCACCGCCTGCCGCTGGGCCTTCAGCAGCTCCGGGAGGTGGTGAAGAAGGTGATGATGATGATGATGATGAGGTGCCCATCAACGTTGTGCGGAGACGTGAGGAGGCTCATGAGGCTGCTAGGCTATTTGCCAGGAATGTGGCTAGAGGAGGAACTGCCCATCATGAATATACATTGTGGTAGAATTTAAGCTTTTAATGAACAATCTAAAAAAAATTGGAGCGACCACTGGCCCTGTAATAACCCTTATTTTTCGATAAATAAAATTAGGTTATTTTATTTACTTTGATTATATTTATTTTCTTTAAAATACATGATTGTTTTATTTATTTTCTTTAGTGAATTATTGCATGGATTATTTGGTCCTATCAATATAGATGTGTATGTATCCATACACTATTTCACTTGGCCTAATAATTCCTATTAGATTTTTCCCATCCAACTCAATACAATTATTGCTACCAATTTGTGCTTTGTCCCACCCTTATTACTCTCAGAGAGAGAGATGCATTTATGGGCATAGGGCCGGCCAAGCCCTAGGCCGAAGAGGCATGGGCCTAGGGCACTCCCAAAAATCCAATATTTAGGGGCACTCTGATAATTTTTTATATTGGGCTTGAATAGGAATCTTTTCAATCCAATAGAAAAAATAGAGAAGGCCCAAAAAAGAATTTCTTAGAGGAGAAGCACTTAATAGTGCATAAGGTAATGGCCGATCACGAGCCCATCACCCATAACTATTTTCTTTAAACCCACTTCCTTCATTCCCTTTTATATTCCTCCTCTAACCTCTTCTGTTTCCTCCCTTCCTCGATGTGGGACTCAGATCTGTGGCCTAGGGTTGTAACTTGTTAGTTCTCTCTTTGTATTCCTTCAATTCTCTTTGGTACTTGCTTCCTTCTCCCTTCAATCCAATGCTTTGATAGACCTTTTTTAAAATAAGCCCATCAATCACAAATTCTCTCACATCTTTTGCACTTTGATTCAAACATTGGTAAAATGTAGCGTCGTATATTTCCGAAGTACCCCAAAAAAAAAACGTAGTGTCGTACTCGCCACCATTGAAGAGGAAAATAAAAATAAAACATCATGGTCACTGACTCATTCGATTCCAATACTATCTAACTAAACTACAATAAACCTCACCAAACGTATTGTGATTGTTGCTGAAATTTTTTTTTAACTCTTAAGGGCACATATTTTAGATGAGGCCTAGGGCACTCAAAATCCTTGGGCCGGCCCTGTATGGTCAATATCTTCCAACTTGGCCACCAAGTTTCGCATATGCATGTGTATGCATGCAAAGCTAGTCCATTGTTTTCCCTAAAATAAGGAAGGCCATGGAAAACCTATCCACAAACTATCCCACTAGATTTTGTAAGGTTTTACCTCCATTATAGTCTTGGATTTTAGTGTAGGCTACTAGATTCACCATAAAAGGCTATAGATTTTGGATAGAAAAACTATGTTACTTGGTCAGCAAGGTCAAAGCATTTATGAGAGAGAGAGAGAGAGATGGCTAGGAGGGAGAGAGAGGGGTTGCCCACTTGCCTATAAATTGTGCCCTCCATGTACTTCATTTCTCATACCTTTTCTCCTCCACCTTTGTAGTATTCTTGTAGTAACTTTTTAGTAGCTTTCTAGTGTGAGGAAACCCTTCTAATCACCTTCTAATTCTTGAGTTTCAACTTGAAACTCAAGGTGTTCTTCAATACTCAAAACAAGCCACCACCCTCCTCCACCAAAAGTCATTTTCCAATCCATAATAGTAGTAGTCAAGTTGGTAGTAGTTGTTTTACGGGAAGACCTAGATGTTACGCTGTCCAAGGAAATTCCACCTAGCTTTCCCGTCTTCCAATTAATAACCGAAACTAAGGTAGTTTTCTTTATCCTATTTCCTAAGTATATTATATTCACATTGTTATAATGGCGGTAGTTCACTTTTACTCTACTCCTAATTAGAGATTTATTTTATGTAGTCGTTATATTGCTAGGCTTAATGTGTATAATTTTCTACTCGTTAATAAGTTGATCGGTTTTCGGAAAAGTTAGTCGTAATTCCTAAAGATATATTTTCAATAATACGTGGTCGTTATGACGACCATTTAGTAATTCAACTTAACAATATTTCACCATTATAATGCCCGATTGGCTTTTGGAAAAATATGAAGTTGACTAGACGTTTTATAAATCGCATAGTTTTATTGAGAAATTACGAGACACGTGATTTTGAACTTATGAACGTAATGTGACTACGAACCTATTTGGTTCTATTTTCTACTAACCCTAGACTGGTTTTCAAAATGAATGGCGTAGGAGAATTCATGGTCTTACGTGACACGTTTTATGAGAAAAGTTGCATTGAGGCAAACACATTTTATGTGAAAAGTTGCATATTCACTAAATGAAATTTTACGAGACATGCACGGGGCACGTTTTACGAGAAATGACACGACACGATTTACGAGAAAATGAAAGTTGATAAACCATAATGAGAATGAGAAATGAACCGATGATAAGTGGCCATCTGATTAAATACGGGAGTACCGTTTGAGCGCTGCCTAATCATCACAGAGAGAACTTGGTGGTTAGGTCTAAGCGTGTACAACACGTGGTGGACGGACCTCGTAAACACGCTACCGTGATCAGATGATACAAGATGGCCGGGACCATGTTTGTGAGAGTGCGTGCGGAAGTTTGGCGGCCGTCAATTGAAAGAGGCATAAACGGAGCATTACTTCGAGTGACTGGATTGTGGCCCGGTGGATGGAAACAGTGCCATGATGTTGATAAATTTGAAGACATTGATAGATCTAACGAGACACATTACCCTGCGTGCAAAATGCTCTGATTTGAATTGACACTGACACTATTTGCACTGACACGAACACATGCATATTTTCATGATAGATACGGTTATCTGTTAAACTGTCATTTTTCCTTTCATGCATAAAACATTGTTTTAGAATTTCTAGTATAATGTTGGGGTAAGAGTTAGCTATTGGGCATCTTCGCTCACGGTGTTGCACTTGTGTGACCCTGACATAATACTACGATGTTGCTCTGCGACTCCAACGTATTATGCTAGACTTTCAAGATGAACAGGAGCCGTATTATAGCTCGGGGCACTACGGAGACGATTGTGCTGCCGAGATGGGAAGTGACTAGACCGAAGGCTAGGCGTAACCGTAGACCCCACCCTACTGGATTAAATGTATATTATTGAGTTAGGAATAAATGTAACAGGCTTTTAATTACTTTTATTTAAATAATTATAATAATAACATTTTCCGAAATTTGGAGCGTTACAAGCCCACTGCTCAAGATGTCAAATTTATATTTCCATAATAAATAAACTTGGCAACTAAGCAATTTGACGTAATGTAGGAGTAAACTTCAAGAAACTTAATGTCTTTGGATCCCTTCATGATTCCGTGCGTTATTAATTAGTTCTAACATTCCATCACACCAAATGATTTGTTGGGTGGTTCTTAGAAATTTTAGATGATTATTTCATCTCAAGTCTGTATGATATATGAAGTGGGGTCATTACTTTTGGAATTAATTCTCCATTATTATTGTAGCCACTTGTCAACAAAAATAATTTTTTTAAAACAATATCGGATCCGGGCTTCCGACATCGACAACAAGCGGCGGCAATGGCGTGACAACTTCCCAACGGCTCCAGCGATCTCTTTTTTCCTGTATTTTCTTTTCCTTTATTCCCTGTATTCTCCTTTTTCGTTTTTTCTTTTTTGTTTTTTGTTTTTCTTTTTTTACTTAGTTTTAGGTTGTAATGCTTGATTTGGTTCAATGGAGTTTCTTTCTTGTGGCTAAAAAAAAAGATACCATAATTAAATTACAGCGATATATTGTGCTCGTAACTCTATGATAATAATTTCACACAAAAAGAAAAAGAAAAAGAAACAACTAAATTTGTGTTCCACCTATAATGAACAATCTTATCACCTTCACAAAACAAAAAAAAGTGGTAATTAACGATCCGTAAAACAAACATCTTTACGGCCAAATAAGAGGGAATAAAAAAAGGTTGTGCAGTCACCAAATCATGCAAGTTGCAGCCATTGACTTGACGTTAGGCCGTGTGTTTACCCCCCACACGCAATGATTTCTTTCACCCGTAAAAGCCACCTCTTATTACATGTACTTGTTAATTAAAAGGGCACTTTTGCAAAACAAAGCAAATATATATTCTAATCCGATTTCCTCATATCAACCAAGTGTCCAAAATCCTCTCTAGTCAGCCACAACTAGGTAAACAAAAGCCTCTGATTTTTCCTCTGGCCGCCATTGATGGGCCCAGAAGAAGTTCTCAACCTCTTTGATTCATGCTGGTTCACTCTTGAAATTTTCAAGAAAAAATGACAAACATCAAATTCTGAAACAAGCCCACATCACGAACATCAAAAAATACCACTTGAACCAGTTCAAGTTTCAAGCCTTCCAAAGATCCTTTTGAGGTCCAAAAGTGATCAATTCAGCCCCATGAAAAGCTTCACCTCTAATTATTCTCTGTCTCCAAACTCAGTCCTCTTTACACCTACTGAAGGGCACGGGATTCTCTGTTCTCAAATTTTTTTGCACGATTCGAGATTCGCGTGTTTCGAGAGTCCACTTTCATCATCATACGGCTGGGATATTGAAATTTCGGAGATATGGGATCAAGGCAACTTTGTTGAAGGCCAGAATCCCATGAGGAGAAGAAGGAAAAAGAAGAAGGGAATGACAAAGAGCTTATCAGATCTTGAATTTGAAGAGCTAAAAGGGATTATGGATCTGGGTTTTGTGTTTTCAGAAGAAGACGTGAATTCAAGTTTGGTCGAGATTCTTCCTGGGTTACAAATATTGGGGGAAAAACAAGGTGGTGAAAGCGAAAAGGAAGAAACTTGTTCTGGGAAATCTTCAGTTCAAAGGCCTTACCTCTCTGAAGCATGGGAGGTTTTGGATAGAAGAAAAACAGAGAACCCATTGATGAATTGGAGAATTCCTGATTTGGGTAACGAGATTCACATGAAAGATAGTCTCAAATTGTGGGCTCAAACCGTTGCATCAACAGTTAGATGACTAAAAAAACGAGGCGTTGGTCAGTTGTTGAATCCTTGGACTTGGTTTTGGTTAAACAATGCTCATGTTTCAACTCTCCATATCCTTATTAGGGCTAACGCCACTTAATTACATGTGTTGCGGTGTTGGGTCTTTGAAGTCCTGCCATAGATGTGGTGGGGTTCCTACACAAGGATGGAGGCTATAGGCGGGGTGGCACGTGCCACCCCAGGTCTGGCCCAAAAAAAATTATTTTGTATTCTAAAAACAATGTTATTCTATAAAATGCATATATTATTTTAGGATAGTAGGCATGTTGAAGGATGATTAATCAATGAAAACATCAAATTTTTTGGTATTAATTAATGAAAATATGTACCGTTTTGGTATGGTAAATAAGTTGTATTTTTTTATAGTAATTACTCTATTTGTCTCATAAAGATAGTCTATTACCAAAAAAATGTAATTTTTTGATAAAAAAAATTCAGCACTTCCGTTCCTAATTTCTCGTGTTTCTTGACATCAAATTAAAAAACTAACTCGGATTTTTCATTTGGTGTTAAGAAATTTTAAAAATAATGCACAAAAAGTATTTTATTTTTATCCAAAAATTGCACAGTCTTTTTGTAATAGGTTATCTTTATGGAACGAATGGAGAATATTAATTTCGGGTGCCACTTCCTATTTGAAATTCTGGCTTCTCCTTGTGGCATGTTCCTACAAATAGTGAATTTGTGTGACGGGGAAATAGTTTCTGGTGGGTGTGACGGGTGCCATACCTGCACTTACAAATTTTGCACAAAAAAAAAAACGGTAAGATGATGAAAGTCTATGTTTGTGTGACGGGGAAATAGTCTCTGGTGGATGTGACGGGTATCATACTTGCAGTTATAAATTTTGCAAAAAAAAAAAAAAAAAACAGTAAGATGAGATGATGAAAGTCTGTGTTTATCATTGATTTTCATCATTTTTTAACTGAACTATATTTTTCATTTTCAATTTTCCTTGACTGGTTTATTGTAGCTTCTTCATACAATTGCACAAATTCGGTTTTAGATTTTGATAGGGTTGTGTCGGCACCTTTCTTGGAAACGTCTAATGATGAAAATGTCAATGGTAGCGTATTGAACTTTGAAATTTGACCAATCAAATACCAATCCACCAGGAGTAGTACAATTTGGAACAGCCGCCTGGGCCTATATCAATGCAGCCTTTAGGACTCGTTTGTTTGACTGAAAATAAAAAGATGGAATATAGAATTGCTGGGATCCTTGGGATATTACTTAGGATATAAATGAATGGAGCAAATTCATATTCTGTATTTATGTTCAACAGGATGTAGTCATTGAAAAACACTAATCATGGCTTGTTTTCCTCATTTTGTCCTCGTACAAATCAAACAATTTTTAATTTGTCCTTGACACATGAAAGCCAACGAGAAGTGAAAAATAAAAGCACCGATGTCCCAATTGATAAAAATAAATATAGGAGTTATCAGGATCACCAAATTTTGCACTAAATTTAACCTCAAAAACACTTTTTATAACTTAGTAAGTCACTTTTTCAACAACCTACAGAATCAGGCTCTCTATTCTAACTTTACTATATTGAACTATTTTTTTTTTCTACTTATACTTTTCTATTCAAATATCTTTTTAAATTTTTTTATGTTATATTTACTACTTTCAAACAAACAAAAAACCATGAAAAAAAAACAAATTTTTTTTTTAATACTTTACAAACGGTTATATTCCCAACGGTTAGAGGTGTCGAATGGGCCGGGCCGGGCCGGCACGGGCACGGCACGTTTGTCATTGGCACGACACGGCACGGCACGGTATGGGCCTGACACGGCACGACACGAACACTAAGGTGGGTCGGGCTGGGCCATCATTTTTTAGCCCATAGCACGGCACGACACGGGCACGGTGAAGCACGGAGCACGGCTGGGGCACGGGCACGATACGACACGGCACGAAGCAATGAGGGGCTCAATTCTTCAGTTGCTCAGCTGTATTGCATTAACGCACAAGCCCGATTTTTAAATCCACTGACGTGCCCATCATTCCATTTCTTTTATGGCATTTGTATATTGGAATATGCACAGCATAACATGCGCCAAGGAAAATAATTGTTCCACTTCGAATAATGTGTTCCACTGGGTCCGCAACGCTCTCGACTGATGTTCAAAACGGAGACTGATTGGAGTGTCGGAACAGTCAAATTTCTTATTTTGATACCGGGAATAAAACGGTATAGCTAGTGTAATTTATTAACTTAGCATGCACTCTGTAGGATATAATCTGGTATCAACTGCGCTCCGCAATTCCCTTTCCCATTTCCAATTCTTTGCCGACAGCATCAAACACCAACTTTTCCACTTTTATTTTTTTATTCCTTCTTTTGTTATTTTATTTTATCCAAGTTTTCATCCAGTGATGCATTTCTTCTTCGGTAATTCGGAAATATAGTAATGCATTTCTTCTTTAATCATATTTATTGTATTACAAAGTTCCATTATCAATAAAATGTTTGGTATTTTTGAATTAAACGTGTTAATTTTTTGTTGTAATTATCAATTTTAAAACGTAATGACAATTTTTTAAAAGTATTTTTTAGCTTCACAAGGCTCGATTGTGCACGGGCACGAGCACGGCACGGATTGTAATGGGTCGTGGGCCGTGACTGGGCCGAGGATATTTCAAAAAAGCACGGCACGGTTATTAAATGGGCTCGGCACGGCACGACACGAAGCACGCTAGGCACGGAAATAAATGGGCTGGGCCGGCACGGCACGGCCCATTCGACACCTCTACCAACGGTCATATTCTCTAAACTATAAATTACACTGTTTATCTTTTCTTTCATCCACACCTACATTTTCTTTCCTTCTAGCTTTCATTTTCAAATATGGATCTTGAGTCCCTACACAGTATGATTCTCTATGATTCTGATTCCGAAGATGACTTTGAGTTTATTGCAATAGCTGCTATGGAAGCTGAGAGTTCTTCAAGACCACGCTTGAAATCACGACGCACTGTTATTCGACGTGATCATGGCAGGACAACGAAGGTTTTTTCTCGACTATTTTGTTGATCAACCAGTATTTCCTCCCAATGTCTTCCGGAGGAGATTTCGAATGAAACATTCTCTTTTTCTTCGTATTCACTCAGAGGTGGAAGCTCACGAACCTTATTTTGTCCGAAAGATTAATAATGCTGGAGTGCTTGGTTTGTCTTCCCTTCAGAAGACAACTGCGATAATTAGAATACTCGCTTATGGAATAGCGACTGATTTTATAGATGAATACTTAAGGATTGGAGAAAGCACTACAATGCAAAGCTTGAGAAAATTTGCCAAAGCAGTGGTTGAGATTTTGAGATTTTTTCTGACGAGGATTTGAGGTCACCAAATAGCAATGACATTGCTAGACCATTGGACGTAGAGCGTGCATTTGGGGTGCTTCAAGCACATTTTGCAATTTTGTGTGTTCTGGAGGAGATTTCAAATGAAACGTTCTCTTTTTCTTCGTATTCACTCAGAGGTGGAAGCTCACGAACCTTATTTTGTCCGAAAGATTAATAATGCTGGAGTGCTTGGTTTGTCTTCCCTTCAGAAGACGACTGCAATAATTAAATTACTCGCATGAAATAACGACTGATTTTATAGATGCATACTTAAAGGATTGGAGAAAGCACTGCAATGCAAAGCTTGAGAAAATTTGCCAAAGCAGTGGTTGAGATTTTTTCTGACGAGTAGGTCACCAAATAGCAATGACATTGCTTGTAACGACCCGGATTTTCGGGAGCATTAATTAAGATAACTAATTAGGATTAATTTAATAAAACGAGTTTCCATCAGAGTGCACGTTGGAAAACGTGAAGTGCAACCCATTACAAAATACTTAGTA
>JAXBDA010002107.1:0-46102 GCA_036023075.1 Gaultheria prostrata | reverse complement strand
CAGTTCCTGAAAGACACAATGAGTGGGAAAAAATGTCACCGAGCAATTCAGAGATTGTGTGAGACTACTAACAGATATAAGATTAGTAGTAAAATTTGGAACATGGAGAACGGAGGAAAGAGGCAAGGTAGGTGAGTAGCGGCTGGAACCTTTCCCTGAAATAACAGATAGGGATCCATCGGCTACTCGTACTTTGTCCTTACCAGAACAAATAGAATAGGAATCAAAGAAGGAAGAGCAACCTGTCATATGATCAGTGGCATTGGAATCTATTATCCAAGGAATGGAGAAAGAAGCTGTAGAAACATTAGCTTGTATACCTGAGTTGGCAAAGTAGGAGGAATTAGAAGCAGTAGAGGATGAAGGGCCTTGGCTACTCATTAGCCTCCTGAGAGCTTGCATCTCCTCGGGAGAAAAAATATCACTAGCATTAGATACAGAGTCACCAGCAGACTCTATGACATTTGCATGAGAGCGCACAGAACCACCACTGCGACCACCTCTGCATCCCCGTGAGTTGGGTTTACCATGTAACTTCCAACAGTATTCCCTGGTATGGCCAGTTTTATCACAATAGTCACAATGGAGTAAGGCTCGATCAACCGAACTACCTTTGTTCTTCAATTGGCCTTGACCAATCTTACCGTCCCATGGAGAAGATACCAAGGCCGAATGATCCGGAGTAGGTGCCATCAAGGGAGGAGCCATAGAATTCCTCCAAGTCTCCTCCTGTTGAATACTTGCATAAGCCTCTCTAATGGAGGGAAAGGGTGTACGGCTCAATACATGCCCACGGTGCTAATCATAATCCACATCAAGTCCTGCCATAAAGTCATAAACACGATCTTTCCCAACCATTTGTTGGAAAGCAGCAGCATCAGTAGCACAAACAGAACGATAGCTTTGATAAAAATCAAGTGCCTGCCAAAGTCCCATTATCTCTGCATAATATTCAGCAAGTGGTCTATTATTTTGTACCATCGCCTTAAGCTTCTTCCTTAACTCAAAAATTTGAGCGTCATTCCCTTTCTGAGAATAAGTCTCTGCCACGGCATCCCAAACCTGCTTTGGCGTATGAAGATACATAAAGCTATTATGAATAGTAGGGGACATGGAATTAAACAACCATGTCAGGGCCAAGGCATTATGGTTGGTCCATTTAGTGAGATCTGGTCCCTCCTTGGGTTTCACCACGTTCTCGGTAAGATAGTGCAGGAGACCCTTAGTGGTGATAGCCAATGTAAATGCACGCGACCAAAGTAGGTAATTGGAATCATCTAACTTGACACGGCAGATATCCATCGGGGCATTGTCAAGGGTCGGACTATAACCCATCCCACTGTTTGAACCAGGCTGACCAGTTTCCTCCATTGAAAATGGGTTTTCCTCTGACATATTAGAAAACCCAGAACACCAACTACTACAACACAGAGTCTAAATAGTCTCCAAAAAAAAATTTAAGGCAACAAACAGATGAAACCCAGCTGAAATCCAACCAAAACAGAGATCCAAGTGCCCAAACAATATAGCATACACTTACCACTGTGTGGACTGCCGAAATAATGCAGAACCAGGGGCAAAACGAGGTCGAAGAGAGTGGGGTCAATTTCGAGCACACCCAGTCAATTTCGAGTCCATTTCAAGCATAAATAGGGTCTACCGTGGCCAAAAAAAAACTCATCGGAGGTCGTACAGGGGTCGCCGGAGGACAGCGAAGGCCAAACAGTGGTCACCGGAGGACGACGAAGGTCGTACGGTGGTCAGGAGTGGTCGACGAGGCAAACCCAGTGAGTTCGTGCGTGAAATGTCGAACCTCCTACTCCGATGAACAGTAAAGCCCCTCGTACGTGGTCGACGAAGCAAACCCAGTTGAGCTCTTGACAATCAATGGAGGGAAGATCAACTTCAGTCTCCTACGAAGCCCATTCGACAAGAGATCGAAGCTCTGATACCATGAACAGATTTAGAGAGAGAGGATTGAGCGTGAAAATATCCCTCTTCGGGTTCCATTAACAGAGAAAGGGAGTATATATACTACTCTACATTTCAAATGACTAAAGTACCCTTATGTACAAAGACTCTAACAATTAGCACCCTAGCTAATACAATCTAACAGCTTGATACCCACTGTCATTGAATTTTCTGCATATTGCTTCATAATCGGTCTCCCAAGGATTCTCAGACGCTTGATCAAACTCCATATCGCTAAACACAAACAGCCTCTTTATCATCTTATCTTCACTAAGGTTCCCCTTCTTCGCGACTTCCAAGATTTTATCAAACACCTTTTGAAAATTTGTGTTCATTTCCCAGTCCATTCGTTCCACGGAGAAAACCTTCGACTGAAGACTATCTCCCTCTATCATCTGGAGCTGAGGATCGCCGCTGAAAGTTATAAGCTTGTTTTTCCATGGTTCTTCGCTTAGTTCTGAGACCAATAGCCCTAGTGCAACAGATACTTCAAGAGGAGTCCCATACATGCTTCCAGAGACATCACATATGGCAAGACAGTTCTTCAGCTTACCTATTTCCTTCAGGTCATCAACTATTCTTTTCCACTGCAATTCTGCTACTCCTCCACCATCCCCTTTACTAACTGAGGCTATGATCTCATGGGGAAGTAAAGCGCCAGCAGCAATTTTTACCTTCCCCTTGCTTCACATTGTCAAGGTACTCTCTAAACCGGCTCTCATCGTGCTTTAAAAATAGCTCCCTGTAATTTCTCATGGCAATTGAGGTGACTCGGTTATAAGGTATGTCTCTCCATTGTTTGGAGCACATGTAAACCTCCGGTATCATTAGCACTTTTCGTAGTGGCACGAGTACTTCCTTTCGTAGGCGGACTTGAATTTTGTAAGCATAATAAGACTCGTCAATTCCATCGTACTCTGAATGTGCTTCTCGCGGAAATAGGTTCCTTGCTATGCTTTCGCATATGAGCGTTGATCGATCAAAGAACGCAGAGATAGAGGGACACCACTTAGCAGCAAAACTCAAATTGTACAGATTACCAGCATTCATATTGTCTAAATCAGTTTTAATAGCGTCGGCGAAGACTTCTGACACCTTGTTGTGCAAGAACCGAAACACTGGATCACTATAGTACCTCTCGACGCACTTTTTACCTGAATCAATCAGGTTCTTCTTAGTGTTACGTTTTGGTCTCCCTAAATACCACTTACTTCCGTACATCATCTTCCTGTCTTCTATCTCCCTCCTCTCTTGTTTCCTCACATCAGGGCCTTCAAGCAGCCGATAAAGTATTTCCAACAAGTCCTTGAAATATCCGAATTCTACAACTGATTTAGCATTCGATGCCAATGTTTTTGGATGATTTTGATGAAGCCATAACGCTGCAGCATAAAACCCCTCTCTTTCGCCTTTCCCAGTCCCCCTGATACCTCTCAAGTGACAAACAAGCTTAAGAGCAGTCAAAGGATTTTGATCCCAAGCCAATTGTAATCGATTCGTGACCTCCTCTGGCGGTGTATCAGCAACCACATGGAAGAAAAAGTCCAAACATGGGTTTCCACTTGAAATGAAAGTAGGGGAGCGATTTTCAGTGAAACCCATGTACTGTTTTGGTGCATCGGAGTACTGGACAGTGTTATTGTAGTTAGACACCATCATATCCATGAAAGGGTCACTAACTTTTTCTGGTCTTTGATCCAAACAAGTGGATTCTGAATCACAATGAGAGCTTCCTTTCCCTTTCTGGGTGAAAAAGCTGAATTTCAAAGGAGGTGATGAATGGTAGATTTGTGGGGGTCCAAGAAGAGGAAATGGGGGATCATTTTCTGAACTTTCCACACTAAGATGAGACATCCAGCGATTCACAAGTGGTTGGCCAAAATTTGGGATACAAAATTCCCTTAAACTGTTTGTCCACCTAAGAGTTAAGGGACTCATTTTTTTCTGTTCTTTGAAGTGAAAATCTGCAAGAGAAATGGATCATATTAGAAAACAATTCAAATTCCTGTCAATTGACTGAAGTCAAATACACAAATTTGTAATATGGTCTGGCAAAGTACACCATTCACGTCCATGATACTTAAAAGTATTCTACTGCAGAGCAAAATAGTAAGTAGTCATTAACCTTAATGAATGGGATAAACAACAATCAAATCAAAGATTATAAACCCACAGTTACACAAAAAAATTCACTTTTCTTGTTTTTTAAAGGCAACAAAAGACTCACATTGTAATGGTGAAATCGACAGCAGAATCCAATATGATTGCCAAACCCAAATGAGCAAATAAGTACCTTTCTGTTTATTATCAACCCATTTTTTTCCTTCTCTCTTTTTCTTTTTCCTCTTCTTCTTCTTCTTTTTTACTATGAGGATTAACATACTGTCTGAAATTCAGGATTCAGCACAAAATTCCAAATTTCAGCCAAAGTGTCTTAAATTGGGATTCACCCAACTTGGGAATATGGTCATGTAGTACAGAACATCACAGAAGTTGAACATCTCGGCAGTGTTTGGATCACATTTTGCAGCGAAAGAGGCGGCTTTAATTACTAGGCGTTGAGAGGGTTCAAGCATTACATATTCAGGTCAATAGGGCCCAAATGTAAGATTGTTAAAAAATAAATAAAATTTTCGAATAAAATTAATATAAGGTTTACAGAGAATAATATGCTTACATTTCTAACAGTAATACCCCCTTATGAAAATATAGAGGGAAATAAAATTGGATGAGCTTAGGTTTTCCATATATTAATGTTGATGCTAATTTCTCCAGGTATGTATAATTTTTGGGGTTTCCTGAGTTCGAAACTGTGTGAAGAAATTTGAATTCAATGTATATATAATCAATCATGGTATCAATAAAAAGAAGACATGGAGTAATACATTGTCCCTTTTTTGGGTCTAAAAACTGGGGCACATGCGGTGGCTTGGTTGGTTTATGTCCCAGGTAGGCCGGGACTGGTGAAGCAAAGGCATTCAAAAGATGTAGTACTACTACTAAATTTGTTCATTTCTAGAAACAATTTGATTTTTCTTTACATCTTCTGCAATGCATCATTAGTGCGAAACCAAAGTAAATGAAAATCTACTTAAATTCATAAGTAAATAGTATAACTCAACAAAATAATGAATCTGACCCAATATCTTTTAATCAAATAAAAAAACTTTATTTTACTATAAAGTTTAGAATGGCAAAAAAATTTTGCACCACTGAACTAAAAATTCTGGTGCTGGAAACGAAAGAAATTCTATATGTTTCTTTCACATTTGCCTTTCCGGTCTTAAAATCCATTTATCCAAACAGCATATAGAAAATATAAACACACGGGAATTGAAGGCCAAAGCATCAATGTTTGAACATCATTTACACTAAACATGTTTGACCATCTAGCGTGAACTTTGTCAATAATATTGTAAAAAAAAAAAAATTTGGGTCAGTGATCCAGAATTAATTGATGAATTAATAAACCATCAAATGAGAAACTAAAACCCACAATAAGTAGTAAAAAATGCACAAAAAAGCAGGATATTATTTAGGAAGATGATGCTGGAACCCGGGTTGGCAAAGTGGACATGAGAAAGCAATAAGTGTTTGACCATGATCTCACATGTTCGAATCTCACGGAGGCCAACTATCCCAAACCTTGGGACTACTGAATGTCATGCCCGGCTTTGATAAGTGTACAAAGATTGTGTTAGGACTGACCTCAAATGAATGTGCTGTTAAGAAAATGATTTAAGCTTTCCAGTGGTGATGGCCGTTCAGTAGGAGTCCAATTGTGTTTGGTGCCTCATGTGTGCGGGGTAAATAGAGAAAGAATCTTATATCTCCCCCTATCCCCCTTGGAAATATGAGATTCCGGGGTAATCTAATTACTACGGGGAAAAGACTTAGATCAATACCTCTTATACCCTAGAGATTTTTTCGTGTTGATTTTTATTTTTATTTTCTTGCATCCCAATTTTCCCTCTAACCCCAAGCCCAGGTTGATATTTTTCCGCCTAATCCCTCTCTCTATTCCCGCCTTTTATTTTTCAGTGATGACACGAACTCCTTTGACAAAAAATGAAAAAACTTATTGCTGTGTTGCATGTTGTTATAAACAAACACATTTGTTAGTTTTGCGTAGAAATTTTGTAAATTATTGGTTTACCATGATTAGAGGAATCTAAAAAGCAAAAAAAAAATTATTATTTTAAAAATATGTAAAAAGTTCTAACTAGTTTTGCATAATACCATGCAAAGATACTTTTTTTTTTTCACTGATGCAAAGATACTTTGATAGACTAATGTTCTAATAGTTCATTTTTACAATAATCGTTCAATATTTTTTTAGGGAATTGATATTGGTATTCGCCATTTTAATATTGGTATTCTCTTTTTGTCTCTATTAGGTAAAGTTACTAAACCACCCTTGTACTTTATAATTATATTTTTCTCTTGCTTTCATAATTAAAAGGATGATTTAGTAACTTCAAGTATTAGGGACAAAAAAAAAAAAAGGAATGTCAATATCAAAATGGGGATATCAATATCAATTTCCTTTTTTTAAGTTGTTTAACTGTTTGTTGGTGTTTTGATAGTTTGACATATTTAGTAGTCTATTATTGTTCAACTACTGGTTTTCAGGTTGTGCTATTTAGTATTAGCTGGGTATTCTAGGAAAATGAAGTAAAAATACATTACATTCCTTAACTTCGAATGGTCAATCCAAAGCTTGAATGGGAACTTGTCTTTTTTTTTTCCTTTGTAACATTCTCACATGAACCAAACACATGAATTTGATTACCCATGTATCATTACTGTTAAATGAGATTCTCAGGAATAAGATACTCATTCCTGGTATTTGATTCCTGTCCTACAAACACAGTCTTTGGGCCTACTGTGGGCTCTTCTTTGGTCCACTATATGTCTGTATAACCAATTTGAATGACTCACTTTTTAAATCTTGTCGATAGTATTATTCATGTGAAAATCTATTTAATGAGTGTAATACTGATTTGTACCTGATTTATTTGACATATATAATTGCATTACACATTAATTAATATGTAACTAACATATTTTTTTGCGTGGTTAGTATTCTTAACGAGCTTCCTGAGGTTTCTGCATTTGTCAAAAACCTCAGGGGAGATCAGTAAAATCTACCTAAAACAAATGGTTAGGCTTATTTAAGTGGACCTAGAAAAGACAATGGGCCGAACAAGACCTTCAATAGTTGGAGAGAATCATGTTCCTTTATCTGTAAGTGTGCTATCAAAGCCTGAAATTTATGGATTTACTCCCTCCTAACACCTAATGTTTGAAATCTCTCATGTGCTATCAAATCATTTTGGGGTTATTTCATAAGAAACTTTGCTCTACTTTTAATTGGGGCCCTCGCTAGTTAATTTATAGTGGGATTTCATTTATCTTCCAGATTTACTCGAGTTACACGTAAGCTAGTCCAGACACCTAAATTATTGAAAAGATGGAGTATTACGAAATAACTATCAAAAATCCTCATAACAACATTATATTTACATGGCTAGGGTGTTCCTAATACTAAACCTGGATGTCACTAACTCCAAAACATGAGTTCGTTTTCGTATTTTTGATTTTATATGCTCTAAGGCATGCTTAAAAAAAAGTGACAATAAACAAACAAAATATGGTTTACTTAACAATTCAATTTAAATAGACTGAGGTGATTTGGTAAACTGATGTGAAGAGAGATTTTAGATTATTATTTACTGTATTATTTATGTCCTTAATTCCCTTTCGACCCCGATCCATTTTCTCTCATTTAATATTCGTCACCGTCCGCGCGCGTGCAACAAATCTAAAGTACGTGAAATAAGTGAAAAGCAGAGAGAGATAGAAAGAAAAGAGAAAAGAAAATATTCACAAATGTTCATTGACAATGCGAAGCGCATACCTGCGTTATGACACAGTAGGGGATTATATTATAGGACTTGGAGTTCCCGTACAGTGGAATAAGGATAAAGGCATGGAGAGATTTTTCTAAAAAATACTCTACTCCCTCCGTCCCTTTTTAAATGTCTACTATGGAAATACGTGCATTTTCAAACCCCTAAAAAATATATTTTTCTACACAATTTTATGTCTCTCTTTACACCAAATTAAAGTGCTCAAAGAGTACTTTAATTTGGTGCAAAAAAAATTCAAAATTTTTGAGTAGAAATACATTTTTTTACATCCTAAAAAATACACGTTTCTCAAAGCACACATTTAAAAAGGGACAGAGGGAGTATTTTTTTGGCTAACCGAGCTTTCGGTATAATAAATTTGTAATAATTATTTTTTTCGTGTGTACATGATAAACTCATTATAGTTACTTCTCATTACATGATACAACTTTATTGATAGAAAACAAAGGTACAAAAGATTATCATTTAGAAGTAACATCCGTACCAGAGCGCTCTATGAATTTGGTTATACAATACCACTCTCTGCGGCCGCTCTAAAAACAGACTTGCGGGTGTGATGTCGAATGTCATAAAAAACTTAATTGAAACTCTTCCTAACACCAAGTAGTTTTAGAAGAGATGGTGGAAAAGCGGTCTGACAAGTGGTATCAGAGCCAAGAGGTATCATGGGTTCGAGTCGCCGGAGCGTCATCGTGAGAGAGGGATTGTTGAGCCCGGAGAGCCCCCATGGAATTGGTTACACAATGTCACTCCCTGCGACCGCTCTAAAAACAGACTTCTGGGTGCGATATCGAATGTCATAAAAGACTTTAATTGAAACTTTTTCTAACCCCAATTGATTTTAGGAGAGATGGTGAAAAAGTGGTCCAACATAATTAAAGGACAAGAAAGCCACAAAATAGGGTAACCCTCTCAGATACAGACACTCAATCTACTATTACCTCTCATAGTCACATAATGAGCCACCTTATATCAAAACAAACGCTTGAGGCATTGGATATCCTCAATAATCACGTCCATTTTTCTGGTTGTCTTGCTGGAAGGCAATCTATTCCTGCAATTGCGGTCAGTCTCAAATACTGATTTAGGAACGAGCAAAGAATTAGCTCTGCCAGGCACTAGACAGGGGTTAGTTTCTGCGCCCGGGAGGTGAATTAGAGATGGAAGCAGCCCTCCTCACCAGAGGTTAGGGAAGTAGGGAGGAGCTATTTGGTGGCAAGTAGGTGCCCACACATGATAACTTGTCATATTACTTTCTCTCTTTTTTTCCATAGTCTAGGAGAGTGTTAATGTTAGAAGTTAAATGTTAGCAAACCACAAGGGCTGACATCCCATTTATTGGAATCTCACCCACAACCTCACCCCATAGAAGGGGCAACTTACCGCTGGGGCAACTGCCATTTGGTCTTGTCATATTACTTACTGGGTTATATTTACTTATTTAGCGTTATTTTCTCTTTTATATCTCCTAAACTATCTTAAATGTGTTTGTGTCATCCTACAACTTTTAAATCAACCTATTTCATCCCCTAACTATTGAGAAGGTTGCCAAAACTCATCCTTAGATTGTTTCTGTCCATTTCTTCTCCCATCTTTACTATTTTCCTCCACAAATCTGATATCTAAGACCAGAAACTTGCTGAATTCCAGACACTGTTGCATTTTAAACACTCCAATTCCATTTCGGACTACAATCGTGCATTCCATTGATTTTGAGGGGGTAAGGGAGGAATTTTCTTGGGCCCGCCGGCCTTCACTTCTATCCCCGATTTAGGCCTATTTCAGCCTTATGCCGGCCTTTCGAGTTTATATCTGAACACATCTAAATATCTGAACACATCTAAATATAGGAGAATGATTTTAGCACTTCACTTTCTTATAATGGCAATCCAAAATCTGTCTTTAATGCAACACACAACACAAGTACACAAAGACAAATTTTGGAGTGTCATTATAAGAAAGTGGAGTGCCAAAATCATTCTCTCTAAATATATTGACATTATTGCATTACGAATACAAGTAAACGTTCAGTTACTACTCCGTACATGACCAAAGACACTACACCACACTCCAGCGCAACCATCACTTCATCTTTTCCTGTACCTGCCAACATCTCCAAAAAGGGTTCCGATTACAGAGTGATAAAAACCAAATTAACAGAGAGAAACTAGCCTGCAGTCAAACACAATTTGTTAATTGCAAACATCTCTAGATATAGAATCTCAATGATTGCAACTAAACACTAGTTGCGCTCGTTTTGGGACTTAAGCCAACACATTCAGTATCACATGCAAAAAATAAGATGCTCATAATGGTTAAAATCCGGGAACCAAACATGGATGGTATTGGCCTTACAAGGTTGAGGATGCATTTACTAGATTCAGTTTCACAAGAAAGCATAAATAAAAATGAGGTGAAGATCTTACAACATGGACTGTGAACTGCCAGGACTCGGTAATGCATCATAGTGTCCGTAACCATGATAAAGAACCTGAATTGGGTTTCCTTTGCCATACTCTTGACCATATTCCGCTATAATCTTAAGGCAGCCAGACTTATTATCCCTCATGTACACTGTGATGGGAACCCTGCAAACGATGAGAGAGACATTATTGAGGAAGAGGCTTTGCAATGTAACCTTGGACAGCTGCAACTGAAGAGTGAAATAAAAACTGGAACAGTTATATCTAAACCATGAACAAAAAAAAAAGTTATATCTGAACCGTCAGTCTAGAAGATCTCAAGTATCAAAGTGCAAACACGACTAATTGACTGTCAAAAACAGTTCCAACCATCTGACCTGGCCTAGTTTTAGTCACAGAGCAGAATACAATCTGTATTTAAAACAAAATTTACATTAAATAGAACTTCTTAAAGTGAAGATTTGAAGAGATAATCTATTTACGCTATTCACCGGCTAACAACATGATTTGGTAACTACTAAGTTCTAAGCTGAGAAGCCGACAGGATTTAGGACTAATTAGGTGAGAATTCAATTTATGACATGGAAGACCTACTGTAAGACATGAGAGGACATGAGCAGCTCAGGTTCCCCTCCCCAAATGTGAGGTTGCCTCATCTCCTCGACATACGTGTCAAAATCACCTTCAACAAACCTGCATGTTCACATACTCAATTACTCACTGCAGACGGGTTGACTGAATAAAATCTGCTACATATGCAAGGTTAGTGAATTAAGAACTGCAGTTACACACATACTACTTGTCAAACATAAAATGCCAGACAAGTTGTCTAAGACAACCCTAAGATATGGTCAGATGATACAAACGATAACCATACGGAACTTCAAAACCGGGGAATGGTATACAAAATCTACCTCTTCAATGATTATGGACTGTTAAGTTCTGGCAAAGAAGACCATTTCTATCAGAATGAACTGTCCAACGAAATATTACAAAGCAAACACAATATGAATGTAAATGGATCCTCTTTACCATTCAGTCTCTGTCCGCCTGTTGATGAATTCGTCAGCAACCTGTCAAATGAGATCGACTCTTTCACAATAAGATACAAAATAGCACAAAGGGAACTGGAAAAACTAAAAACAAAAGAACATCTGTGGCCTAGTAAGATATTTACAATGCCAAATATGAATGCTGCTGTATTTTCAAGACTTAAGTTCACTTCACTAGCTGATTCAATGTTGTGTATTATGGAGATAAAAAGATGCACAAAACTATTCTTGCCTTTTCCTAAAGGGTGATTATTCTTACCATTTTCATAAAACATTTTATTTAACCTAGAAACATAATAGCTCATCTAAGAGAAACTTTTAAAAGGTCAACGAAGATTAGACTTCTAAAAGAATACATGAAATATGAATGAGATTGTGTACCTTAGTTCTAAGCTCATCAGCAAGTTCTTTTTGAAGGCTCTCACTAGGGCATGGCTTTCCTGCTCTCAGAGAAGCACCATAGACCACAGACCGGAACAAGCATCTTCCATCTCCTGGTATCCCTGCAGTAAATGAATTCCCTACTTCAATGCACTCTCGCTAGACAATACAGGGCCGTTTATACACATAGAACTCAGAAGATTATTGGAACATAACAATCTTTTTCCAGCATTAAAATCTGGACAAATATATCAACAGTGGATTGCATTGGCTATCCACGCTTATGGTTGGGCAATAAAGGTCAGAGAAGGGCAATCAATCATTCTTGGCGGATATCAAGACTATCGGTCAATGCATAACGGGAATCGGACACCGCACTCATGAATTGTTTCAAGCACTATCAAATGCTAAAAAAACCATTGAGACACATGTTCTAACCTTATCTATGACAAAATTGAATATTTTCATGACTAATGGGTACATTTTTGTCAAACAACAAAAACTAATGGGTCCACAACACACCCAATAAAATTACTCCCTCCATAATGTTTACACCAAAATTCAAAAGTACTGATGTTTACTAGTGCTCCACACCCAATAAAATTTCGCCCTACATGACGTTCCAAATCCTCACACACAACACCAGTTGATCGTTTTATTGAGAACGAAGAACCCCTCTACCGTTTAAAGAAACCGTAAATCGCACCTCCAATCAAACCCTAAATAACCCATAATTTTATTTATTTTTTGATAAGTAAATAATTATATTAAAGAAAGCATTAAGGGATGCTACCCATATACAAAAGAGAGGCCACCAACAAAAAGGCCCTATACACCAGCATGAGAATATGAAAGATCAAACCAATCCAAAAATTGGTCAAGGGAAGGATAACAACCTCCCTTGTCCCAACTATACAAGCTATTCATCAAAAAGCTTTTGATTCTGAACAGAGGCTTTTCTACTCCTTCAAAACATCTTTGATTTCTCTCTCGCCAAATAATCCACATCACGCAAAGAGGAATCATGACCCAAACACGTTTCCTTCTCGTTCCCACTCTTGCTCCTCTCCAAGCAATTAGAAGCTCCATAACGTTTTTTGACATAGCCCACTGAAGACCAAACCACGACAACTAAATAACCCATAATCACTCAGTATAAACCCTAATTGCAGTCTATACATGCAAATAAAGCCGGAGAAGAGAAACAACAAACCGAGGAGCCCAATCGAAGTTGAAATTGAAGAAGAACGTGAAGTTGAAGCCGAATCGAAGAATAGGCCGAAACTGAACCTACTTCTCTATTATTTTCGCGAAAATCAAAGGTATTTGGTGAAGGTTATTATGTATGTGAAGTTTTTTTCCTCTCTTTCTTCTCTTTCTTTTGTGACCCATACTACCCAGTGGAAATAATGGAGTTTGGATGTCTTTTGGCCACAAAAATCTCACCCATTTCTGAAGCTTCACATGGATTTTTGAATAAAGGAACAAAAAAGATGAAACGGGAAGTAACAGGGGTGTAACAGGACGGTTGGCCGTTACGGATCGATATACCTGTTACGTAACGGCCATTACTCATGTGCATACCCTTAACACCGTTATTTGCAACCATAACTGTACCGGCCTGTGGAAAATCCGTTACGTAAAGGCCGTTTTTCAAAACCCCGACATACAAATGGGGACAGACTACAGGGTACGTTTGATCTCGAACGAAGACCAAAAATGGACCTTTAAACTTTCTCATACAAATACCAATAACACAATGCAGCAGTATAAAACAGTGGAATTGCAATGATAACAAGACAGCAGCAAAAGCCCCATGCCCCCATCCATTCCATAGAAATGAACAAAACAATAATTCACGGAATAAGGATCCCTTTTAAACTTCATACAGATTAAAGTTTTAACGTAAACAAAACAAATCTTACGAATATGCTAAGGCTGGTGGTTAACCAATCTTTAATTCTGCATCGAAGAATTTTATACAGGTGACATATGACGTCTATATCAAGTCCACTGGCATTTAGAAATGTAAACTTGAACAGCCAATTGAAGTGCACAAAGGAACAACACATCTAATAACGCTGCAACCTTAGCCGTCTTCACCCATGTAAATGGCAGCATGGATAAACAAATTACATCTAAATCAAGACAAAACATCAAATTTGTAACCTACTTATTTCCTCGAGCAAACTATTTCAGCCAAATTAGCAAAGTCAAATTAAAGCAACAAGATGATTTTCCAAAGTATGTTCAACGTCATTCCTCTCCCTCACAATTTACCTAAAGAACATTTCATTTTGACGCATAAAATCGTTTATACCCCTATATTTAATCATCATGCTGCTTTTCTCAGTTAAAAGAATGACTAGAGACGTGAAATTTGAAGTGCATAAGATAAAGTGGGCCAAAAAAAAAAAGCAGAAGATGAGAAAGAAAGAAAAATTGCCAACCTAAACCCAGATCCATTCTAAATCGAAACTACCAGCAATTTCCATGTGAGGAAAGGCTATCATGGCTATGAAACCAAGCATAAAATAAAAGGCAAGAAAATAATTAAAAGCCCCACAAATACGAAGAAAGGCATCATTTCGCAGTACCCAAGGAAGCAAGCTAATTTTTGTGTAGGGAAATAAATAACAATCATAAGGTATTCGCCAATTTTTCCAGAGAAAAACAGAAGGAAAGAAGGACATTTTACGTCAGGAAAATTGGCAACAACACATACGAAATTTGCGAAGATTGTTACCGAGCGAAAGACCAGGTTTGGGCATGATTTTCGTAGCGATGAAAAGCAAGACGACGCATGCGTTTTAACAAATATACGATCATTTTGATTCGAGATGGAAGACTTACCAGTTGATGATGATAACGACTATTGTGAACTTCATAATGTAAACTTGAGATTGCGGTGTAGATGAGAGATCAGCGAATCGAATTCGATGCCCCCTTTCTCTTTCTCTCACGTACAAAAGATGCGAGCTAGGGCATGCATTATAGGGCGAGAGAGAGAGAGATAGAGAGAGAGAGAGAGACTTGGCCGGGTTGCGACTCGCGAGTTTTTTGAGTCCTGACTCACTACTTTGTTGACTCGGAAACCTTCTCCTTCTTGTTTTTGAGTCCTGACTCACTACTCTGTGGTCCTGTGGAAGGTCGGTTCAAGCAATGGCATCCGGAAGGATAGATTGTCACCACAGCATATATTAGATACACAAATAATTTTTCACGCTAGTCTTATAGTTGGTGGAACTCAAACCTCATTGGATCGTATATGAAAGAGATGAGCACTTAAGTTAAGCCCATTCACCATTGTCATCTAACTACAACCTTTTGTGGTGGAAACATTGTCGGCTGCCATTGGCAGATTGAAAAAGTACCGATGCAATGTGTATAAACCGGCTCAGGGACAGACTTGCGGTTCTCACGCGAATGATCCGAGATTTTTTTTCAATGAAACGGGAGTATTTTGGATCAAGCACTAACACATGTCTGATTGAGCTGATTTCTAGCGGGGCCCACGAAAAATTATTCTTATGGGGAAATGCCATTTCAGTGGCTATCGGGAACAATAATTCCCGACTAATGACATAGTTTTTGGAAATTCCTCCACATATGACACGGAAAATAATAATTCCACATAAGCGGCACCAGGAGATAGATTTACAAAATTATCCCTCGGGGGTTAAAACTATATAATATAAGTGCAATGATTTGGTTTGAGAGTGCAACACAATTACATTCAAGGTGCAATGGAAATGGACTCAGGGTGCAATGCTGTGAAACTATTTCCAGAGTTTAGTTTGACCACACAATGGCAATCCCATCTAGACCAACAAGAGTGCAATGCTTTTGTTTGGGTGTGCAACACACATGCATCCAATGTGCAATGAAAACGAACACAGGGTGCAATGCGGAGAATCTAGAAAATTTGATTTAATCTCACACAAGTAACCCCAAATAGACCAACATGAGTGCAATGCATTTGTTTGGGTGTGCAACACATTTGCATGCAAGATGTAATGACAATGAACACAGGGTGCAATGCGGAGAATCTATTTCCAGAAAGTTTGATTTGATCTCACTCTGGTAACCCCAAATGGACCAACATGAGTGCAATGCTTTTGTTTGGGAGTGCAACAGACTTGCATGCAAGATGCAATGACAATGAACACAGAGTACAATGCGGAAAATCTATTTCTAGAAAGTTTGATTTGATCTCACTCTAGTAACCCCAAATGGACAAACATGAGTGCAATGCTTTTGTTTGGGAGTGCAACACACTTACATGCAAAGGGCAATTGAAATGGACCCAGAGTGCAATGCTGAGTCACGTCTAGGGATATTTGTGGGAGGAAGCGGACTTGATCTGAATTTATCAAGAGTTTGAAGGGTATATTGGTCTACAAAACATAGGGATTCCATGTGTTTGTAATTACTCTATCTTATGCCACGACTTGATGATTTCCAAAAAAGTATGTCATCACTCCGGAATTATTTTCCCCAACAGCCACTGAAATGGCATTTCCCCTTTTTAAGGATCAATAAACTACTTGGATTGTTCACGTGGGACCAACAAATGGATCCCCGAGCCAGTCCGTACACATTGCTCTGTACGCGTAGCAGCTCGGAAAGGAAAATGCCAAAATCATGCTTAGTGTGTTTGTCATTATGAGTTAAAAATGTATTAAAATGTGTGAATATGTATTTTTTTTTTTTTTTTTTGTCATTCGTCATTCTTAATCTATTACATGGAGGAGTGGGGAAGGAGATTCTATCCCAGGATGCAGTGTGTGACATCCAAGAGCTCTACCGCATGAGATAGCCACCACTTATGTATGAATGTGTATTAAAAATGCAAAAAAGCATACTAGGGGTTTTTTTTTTTTTTTTTTCCCCTCTTTACTAATTGTCAGGACCCAAAAGTATAAACGAAAAAAATCAATATTCACTCTTCTTTTTTTTTTTTTTTGGACTTCAAGATTCACAATTTGATAGTTGAAGAGGTCAGAAATTACGAAAATTGTTGATAAATGAAAAGTTTGAAATTTTAGTAGTCTGTTTTTGTTTCTCACTTAATCTCATAACTGCACCCCAAAAAAAGTTATACGTAGAAGTACTTATTTTTCATTAAAAATTATTGCAGTGAACAACTCTCCCCGTTTCACAATAGTTTATCCATAATCCGCTATATGAATCTTATTTGATCAATATACCGCCACACAAGTAAAGAAGACTCACAATTCGGATATAACTTGTTCATTTTTTGAATGGTAACTTAAGTTACATAATACGCACTACGCCAAATTAGACCTTTCCCGGCATTCAATAAATGCCGTTAAAGACCAACAAAATGCCGTTAATACTATTCCCGGCATTTATATGAATGCCGTCTACACACGTGTCGTTTTTGTAAAAACGGCATTTGTGGAAATGCCGGGAACTAAAACCGGCATTTGTCAAATGCCGGCAAAAGAATAGACGAATATATAGTATATATTACCGGCACTTACTGCAACTGCCGGAAAAGCTAGTATAACCGGCATTACGTAAATGCCGTAAATTGCTTAACAGTCCCGGCATTCTTGATATGCCGTGAATGCTGTAATATAATTTTTTTTTTAATTCTTTTACCGGCATTATGAAACTGCCTGAAATGGTTTTTTTTTTTTTTTTTTTTGCATTTCCTTTTTCTGACCGGATTTTTTCATTATGAAATGAAATGAACCAGCTACAATTTTTGACAAAACATTATATTTCCTGTAAACCACTTTTAAATTTGCCAATATATATAGTAATTTAAAACTTTAACAACTAGCCAAAATGGAAATCACAATTACATATGTAACCAAATTAGATATCTTAAGACAAGTCTCATGTCCCTTATCTAGTGATCATAGTCAAAACAACATTTCAAGGTATAGACTGCCATAGGAATCGAAACCAAAGCCGACAAAATATAAATTCCAGACGTGTATCTCCAAAAACAAAAGATCAAGCTAATCAAAGCACACTAGAAACATGGCTTGTGGTTGTGAATCTCCAATGCAAAAAAACCCATCATGGTTTCATATTCAAGAACATTCAACATCAGTCGATTGTGCGAGTCCGTCTACATAATATCAACCTGCAAAAGCAAGAAACCATTCGCCATTAGTATATATAAAGAGCTTTCAAAATTACAAAATATAACTCCAATACTCCAAGAAACCATTCGCCTTTCCTCCATCTTTCATTTTTTGTTGCTCCTATCCAAGTCTCTAGTCCTAAATACACGGGTAGTAATGAGCCCCCTTTCTGTTCTACTTTTCAATTGGGAATTGAAATGTCTTAGAATGCCCCATAAAAGGGAGGGAGTTCATCAGTTCAACCCTTTTCTACCAGACTGCTAGACCAAGTAAAACATATGCAGCCATCAATATAACAAAGCTTTAAGATCCCATTTTTATCAGGAGAACCTGCAGAACAACATTTAGGAAAGAAACAAGACAAGGGTGCTTCCAAAGCGTTACTGTAACTATTCCACAAGAAAGGAAGCGGCCAGATGAAAAATGGTGCAGGGGCTCACTTGGGATTTACTCTCAACCCTCCCTACTTCGTCAATCATTGCAGATACATAAGACCATCTAATGCCTTCACCCATATCTCCACTCAAACTCGACTAACCCTGACTCAAACCTATTAAAACTGAGTTTTACTTGTTTACCCAAACCAACGGAGACCCAAATCTATACTTCAAACTTCAAAGAATATTTTGTGTATTCTAAATTAAAACAACGCCATTTGGGAAATGCTACATATCACACCAGGCTTTTACTCAAATTCAAGTAAGGCTTGAGTAAAGGCTAGAGATGGTCTAAAAAAGCTGAACATACAGTTGGAATGAGACTTATGTTTAGAAATCAGCCAAACCAACAAAATACAATGCGCGAAAACCAGGCAAGAAAGAAACAAAGAACGCAAGACGCAAAGATTTTTATGTAATTCCCCAACTGTGTAGTTGGCTCACACCAGTTTTTATTATTTATAGAAACAAAGAGAGTCCAAGTTACATCCAGTGGATATAGCAAGTTTTTACAACCCAACGATACAACTGTCGAGTCGAATCCACAAATAGTCAGCAAAGCACAAATTAGACCGAATCAAAGTTTCACAAACCCAACAAAAACAGACATTAGTTTAACTAATATATCAAAACAACCCTATGTAAAAGCCTACAAATTACTCAAATATTACCAACTGGGTCCTAACCTACAGTTCAGAATCAACTACACCCTGAGAAAAAATTCATCAATTCATCACACTCAACTCAAAGTTCCACGCACATATATAAACATCAGAGAGAGGTGAATTGGGAAGTGTCTCACTTGAGAAACTGGTTGGAATCGGGGCAGGTTTTGACATTGATCAACGTGTAAGCACCCAATCCATGGACGGAATTAACCATCTTGGGAGGACGGTCGATTGTTCCGATGAAGCTCACGGAGTTGCATAACTGTTTACTCCATTCGATGATGGAAGGATGCTGGAACTTGAGGGTGTGATGATAAACGGAGCTCCCGGCTTCTGCCGCATCGTTGGAGATGAAGTGATGGGTTTTAGGGTTAACGGCGGCCGAATAAAAAGAAGAAGGAAATGAAGCAGAGGAGGAAATGCGGACGGTGTGGAGAAGGTAAGAGAGTGAGTTGGCTTTCTTGAATAGGATTCATGGTTAGGGTTGTGATTGTTATTGTCAATGTCACAGGGTTCTGTGTTGCATACAGTTCACTCATTTTCAAATCATTTAACTGCAGTCCAAGAATATAAAAGGTGCACACAAACTTGAAACAAGTCAGCAATTAAAATGACAGTCGATTTAGCCTAGTTTAGCAATTAAAAATCAGTTTCTGTGGTTAGAATACCTATTTCAGACGGTACTACATGCAATTGGAAACAAGGTTTTAGAGGTTGGAAAGCTGGTTTCCGCAATTTAAGAAGCAATTCTAGCAGTTATAATGCAGGTTTTTGTAGGCAGCATACCAGTTTAAGAGGGTCCAGCAACAGCTCTCAAGTAAAACAACTCTTTGGCAATAAAAAAGAAGACTTTAGGAACCATGGGCAGTCTGTTATGACATCAATGATTTGCAAGTTTACCAACCAAGGAATTAGGAATTAGGAAGCACAACTTTACAAATTGGAGAGTAGACTAATATGCACTTCTCTAAAAACCTATCAAAGTGATACCCATAGGCAGGAGATTCTTGATTTGGATTTGCGAAAACTCATAAAAAATAAATACAGTGTCCATCCTTGGGCAAATGGACTGGCCTAGAAACCTCTGAAGTTATATGCAGAAGAAGCAAATCTTTAAACAACTCGAGCCAACTCAAACCTTGACAATGATGCATCCTAATACCTTAAAAATACAGTTATCCCTACGCCAACGATATTACGTATTACGAAAAAGAACACTCGTTATCCAGAACATTTGGAATACACTGGTCAGTTTATGGTCCAGAAAACTAAACATAATTTGCAAGTGTCTACACAGTTTGATAATTTTTCCTTCTTTTCTATTTGCGGCATGGGGTGGGCAGAGATTTTGGGTTCTATTTCTGGACACAACTTGTTTTTCAATTTCTTTTTCTTTCTTGCTAATTGATTGGTTTTCACGTTTCAAACTTACTTCAGCCAAAATTACAAAATCACTGTAGAAAGAAAGAGGAAATCCTACTTCACTAGAAATTGGCAGCTTCTCCTAATTTGGGATAACGGAAAAAAACAACAATGCTAATCAATAACTTTTAAGTTGCCAACCACAGGAGAATAATCAAATAATAAAGGAATTGATCGATTGAAATCAAAGAAACTTGATATCAGAGAGAGAGAGAGAGAGAGAGAGAGACAGAGAGACAGAGAGAAGTAACATGAAAAAACCACAATTTACCTGTCGATTGTGCTCCGACATTGACTGTGTGTGATCTCCACCTACATCTCCATCTCCATTCCCATTTGGTGATGGAGGCAAGGGGTGTCCCATACCTGCCATATGGGCTGCCATTCTAGCATACTCTCTCTTTAACAGATCGATTTGTCCACCTACCTCAGCTAACACCTCTTGTCCCACCCCCGCACGCAACTGATCCTTGACACGCTGCTCTTGAGTTCGGGTGTATCTAGTCCCAAACACCTGGCTCCGACAAGGACCTAATCCATATGTACGTAACCATCCATTCCTATCCGGTTTCAGTACCTCGGTGAATAGCTCCTCTCGAGAAATATATATTGTTGCCACACAACAAACATACTATTACTTTACTAGACATCAAATGAGCAACCATATCTAACCAAAAACAGATAGACAACTTTGTTGCCCAAGCGAAAAGGATAACATATTAAAAGGGAAACTATTTTTCCCACAAAGAAATTAAGAAAAAAAATTGGAAATTTTAACCGTAGATTTGCCAACTAAAACTGAAACAAATATTGGCATGCAAAGGACATGGATTCTTGCAGGAAAAACATAAACTGAGAAAGCGAAAGTAGAAAAACAACTTACAAAAGCTGGATGCATTTCCAACAAACATAACTAATGGAGATGGGTATATCTCAAGTTCGATCTATGAGACTTATGATCCATGAATCAAGCATGTCCTCTATTTTTAGAATCTGTTTATTAAAATCCAGCAAGTGACCCACCCCTAGGTTGTCTGAGTGGTAATGACGGACTTGCGCTTGCAACATGGCAGGGTTCGATTTTCCTTGGAGGCACTCAGGATTTCTGTGAGGGGCCATAGCAGTGGGTTCCTACGCTATTTCCCCGTAAATGTACATTACACAAGCGGGTCCAATGTAGCAGGGCCATGGGATGGTTCTTACATTAAAAATAAAAAAAATCCAACGAGTGGGTTGATTAAAGGGTCATGATTGGTTCTGTTCTTTCTAGTAGGTCTTCGTGTAAGGTCATTCGATGCAGCTTATAGAGTAGTTTATTATGAATTGTAATTGCTACTTCCAACTGTCATTGGAAGGCCAAAAGTTCCAGTACAATAAAAAAAAGAAAGACACCGAATAAAATAGTTCAAAACAGAATCTGGAGCTGCTCCCCAAAATATCTGCCTCATGAGGTGTGCCAAAACAATGGATTCTTGTACTTAAAGATAAAGAAACATGGATCAAAGTTCAGATAGAGCAGACGACAGCAGTAAGATTTAAGTCATTGCCACAGGAACCTTCACTTAAGAAACCTCAGTTCCAAGAAATCATATCTTATCTGAACTGAACATAAAGCAGGAAACAAAGACGCATGCAATATGGATATGCTTGCAAGTTTTCATCTGTTAAGAAACACCCCCAGGACTTCAGTAATATGATCTTCTTCACCCGTATCTAATGGAAGCTTTCAGCTAACACAAGTTCTCGCGCCTCAATCCCAGCGACCTCGAGTTCACTCTCCTTTTTATTTTTACATGTTGTTATTGAAAAATGTCGTTTATTCCTTCCACTCTACATATAATTATATCCACATTTTACAGAAAGTGTTAATTAAGCTATACCTGAAAAAGAATTTAATAAGTAGTGATGGATATAAAGGTTTATTTTGTGGTTTTATTGTGTTAAAAAAGGGTTTATTCTGTTAGAACAGTGTTTAAAAGTATTAATTTTTAACTCCCGAAATATCATAAAAACGTAAGGGTAATTTGATCTTTTCATCAATATGAAAAATCAGAATGCAGAATGCAAAAGCTTTTTCAAAACTGATTCTTAAATTGTGCCTATATTGTGTGGTTTTGATAATGCACTCTGAGAGCAGACTTCCAGACACCTAAAATGTAATGATGAGAAATGTAAAATGTGATAATTTGACTCTAAAACGGACCCTAAGTTTTTCCATCGCAACTAGCTACAAATCTTATTACCTGGATTGATACATCATCTGACCATTTGTCTGATTGGTTTTGTGTTGTGTATCAACCATGAATATAATCTACTCTTTGTTACGACCCAATCCGAAGGGATAGAACTCATGACCGGCCAGTGAAAAAATTCACCCAAGGCCTTTTAACTAGGGTTGCTGTCCACACAACAAAGGCAATCATATTTTAGACTCGAAAAAGTATCACCGCAAATTCATAGGAACCCAGGCATCAATTAGCTAGGCCATGGTCAACCAGTTATCAACCAATATTGTGGAAACAAAGAAAAAGGGTAAGATTTTCCTCGGCAAAGAGAAAGCATTGATGAGAAACCTCAAACCCAAACTGAAGCAAAAAAAGCTATCCCATCCAGCCAATACATTGAACTTCCTTCTATTGCCCAGAAAAATTGAAAAAAATTACCGCTGATACATGCACAAGCATGACTCAGCACAAAATGCATACGCAAACAACAAAAGAAAACTGAACCAGACTACGATATTGCAAATCCCTCACCTTCACAATATTGTATGCATACTTCAAACAAGCATTAGTAAAAAATTAGCAAAAATTTAAACAATCACAGCCCTAATAGGTAAACCCAATTCCCATCCCTCCACATATGACAAGAAAATCAACTTCATGATTTCATTGGAGACGTGTAAATAATATCTATTTCGATTCAGAGGGTTAAATCTCAGCCGACCCAAAAAAAGAAAAATCTCAGCCGACACATATGAAGGTGGATTTGTTTGGGATAACAGGGGGTAGCCGCCACAACTAAAGAGAGGTAAATCTCAGCCGACCCAATTTTTTTTTTTTACTGGAGAAGAAAGGAGTAACGATCTCTATGAAATTCTTTGCTATTATTCAGTCTTGCAACATTTTCAGACAAAACCCTAGAAGATTAGCAGACTATTCTGACATGCAAAAGAAGAAGGGAGACAAGGTGACCAAAAAATCTCCTAAAAAATGAACCTCTATGTGATCCAAATAACTTGACAGAGTAATAAGGGAGACCGATGTAGAAGAAATCGAAGGTATCTGCATGCGATGATGGCCAGAGATCGACGACGGCAAGATATCGCGCAAGAAGAAATCGATTTGGGGCTTTTCCTTCACTCTCTCTCTCCGTCTTCCACAACCAGCGTTTTGATTTGGGGATTTTTTTTTGTCTTGTTTGAGGACTAGATAGAGTAGTACTGACTAGCTAGAAGAACGACGAACAAAGAAAGGGAAAAATAAAAGAGAGACGACGCCGTTTTATTGAGGTCAACTATTTCGCACGTCCTCCTGGTTGGATTGCCGCGCATAGATCTACTAAAAACGACATTTTTATGAGTAATGCCGGTTTTGGGTACCTTTTTCCGGCATTTTAGAAATAATGCCATTTTAAAGTGATCTTTTTCCGGCATTACTTATAATGCCGGGAATAAGTACTTTTATCGGCATTTTATTGATTGCCGATAATAAAAATGCCGGTAAAGCCACACTTTCTTGTAGTGACGCATGCATGAGGCGCGTCAACGAGAGCATTAAAGAATCTTTAAAAAAAACATATCACATTATAGCTCTCTTTTTTTAAGTGACATAATTATAACTTCAATACCATTCTTTTCTTACTATCATCATATATGATTCGATATGACGATATCGACCATTATATGACTGTATCACAGACATCGTTACATTTCTCGAATCCCGATTTAAAATCGTGGTCCCGACTAGAAAACCTTATTAATTACTCTGCCAAACTCTGGCACCGGGATTCTGAAAGCACCAAAAACTAGCGGCCCAAAAAAAGAATAAGATCCACAGCCACAGGAATTGTTTAACGGTCATAACCAGTTTTTTGAACTTCTTACATACACCACCGCATATTAAAAGAACGATGCATTGGCTACAACAAATGATAGCCGTTATTTTTCATGGTTTTAGCGCCACCAAGAAATACTCCATTAATATACCCACACCCACCTGCCTATATATGTTGCTGTCTCTCTCTCTACACTTCCTCCTCTTCAAATTAACCCAATTTCGAAATTATGCTTTTCTGTTGAATCCTGTTTCCCTATTTACCACATTTTGCTTCCAAACCCCCTCCCTCTCTCTTCATCGATCGATCGATCAAAGTTATGGATTCCGGGCCGTCTTCTTTACCAATGGTATGAGCTTCTCACTCAAATCCGATTGGGAATCCTGTTGTGCATGAGTACTTTTTAGAGATATTTATACAAGAGAAAACATTTTTAGAGATATGTAATGCCCGAATTTTGTTTTTGTTTTTTTAATCCGACATGCCTTAATGAGGAGAGAGAGGGCATTAATCCGAACCGTTGAATCTCAGAATCCACGGCCCGCAGTTGTTCGGTGCAAATCACCTTTCCACGGCTCATCCGTGAAAAAGTCTCTCTCTTTATACAATTTTGGGCTACACTGTAGATTTATTTCAATGTTTTAGGCCCCAAAAAAGTTGTGTTTTGTGAAATCTCGCATGCTGAGCGCAAACAAATGCAATGTGTTTAGAAACCAATAGTATCATAATATCCAGGGATGGAAGCCAGGGTGCCAGTAGGAGCGAGCGAGACCAAAACAAAATTTGAAACTGACCCGCAGGGTGCCAGTAGTAGCATAATATAATATGCAGTGTGTTTAAAATTTGAAAAAAATTCGTATGAATTATATAGGCTCGTCCTTGCGTAGTGAAATCTCTGGCTCCGCCCGTGATAACATCTGCAGAAACTGACCCGCTCACATCTCAAGTTATGGAGGCAATATGTACATTTCCACTAACTGGGATAAGTATGATTTTTTCCCAGGAATCAACCGCTGCTACCACAAAGATACACAGGAGACGCGGTCCATTGCACACTTGTGGAGCTTCAATCTCTAAAATTGCTTCCAAAGCCTACACAAAAACTCGAGATTCCAGTGGACCGATTGGATCAATGTCGAATAGGATTACCAAGTTAGCTACATTTTCGTTCCCGTTGATCCATGCCATTCAATTTCAATGGCTAGCACTCCTCTCATTTGCCGATGATCATATCCTGCTATTTCAGAAAATGATGGAAAAGCTGTTCCCTCCATCTACCAGATTGTTTGACAAAATAGACGAGTTTCTCGGAATTGCAGAAACTCTACCACGAAAATTCGAAGAAGCAGTTGCTAAATTCCCTACTTCTGTTCACCAAGTTCCGTTCCTAGATTTGGCATCAACGTTCTTGATATCGTGGTTGAAGCTTTTGATCTCTAAATTGACTCACTGGGGATCAAATAATACGAAGGAGAGGGAAATTCGGGTGGATATTAACTGCAACAATCTCAATATAGAAGGAGAATCAGCAGCGCAAGTGTACTTGAATATAGAATCGCCAAGACAGATTTCTATATCTGCTTCTTCGCTAAATGAACCAGAGACGGTTCGCCAAGAACACGGTCCCCAAGATTCCTCGATGGATACTCGGGGTGAGAATATGGAGAGGTTATCTTTTGTGTCCGATAGTTCAGAAAATGGAACCAAGATATTCGCAAAATCATTTAAGTCGGTTGTTATGGAGTGCAGTTACAAGGAAATGTTAGAGAAGGGAAAAAAGAAAAATGCAGAAAACGAAGAAGATGCCGTTAAAGAGGATCGTCCTAAAGCAATCACAAGCGAGAAAGAAGTCATGGAGAGCCGTAAGGAGGATGAGAACAAGAGCATCGGAATGGAGCTTCCGATTCTAGAACTATTCGAAGCAAGTTGGCACATGAAACCGGGAAAAGTGGGTAAATGAGGCTCGTTTCCACGTTCGAAACAAATCAAAGAATGCAAGTTTGATCAATTAGGCATGTCCTAGTTGAATTCAGTCAGTTTCAGATTGTAGGCTTCACAGCAGTTACCTAAATAAAGCACTCCAGAACGGAGTGGATGCCAATGTTTTGTAACTAGCAGCAGCTTATTACACTGGTTGCTTGTAGGGTGAGTTTCTCATTTGATAAAATCTTGATTTTATCAAATTTGATAAGATCAAGGGTTGATTTTATCAAAAAATCAAGTGGGAAACTGGGCCGTAATACTAATATGTTTGATGATGGGTATACACTCTTTGGGGTTGATCTCATCTTGTGCATTTTTATTTTTTTTGGCAGATGATAGTGTGTTAGAATGTTAGTTTAGTAAGATTACTACAAAGGGTATCAATGTTGTTTCATCAACTCGAATCAAAAAATACATGACCAACGGAGCTAGAAGTCTGGCCGATCTCATAAACAACATGTACTTTATTCATTTACCTTTCCTTAAATGTAAGATTGATTTCCCTGCACTTTTTTCTTGGCTTTCCAGGCATCCAATTTCCTACTATGCATTTTTTGGAACAAGAGATGCACCAATTTGTTTTAGAGTGCCAACATCATGCATCTATCAAATAAGAAGGGACCCACATACGTAGTCATATAAAAAGTGAACTGTTACAAGTATTCGTGTTTAGAATCATCAATCTGCCAAACTGGTAAAAATCATAAAATGAATTCACCATTGAAAAGTGTTAGAGCTTGTCCCACATTGGTTAATTATAACCTCCGAGTCTAGTATGTGAGCCTGGGCGGCCTCTCCATTCATTGCCAATTGGTTTTGAGTTGGATGCTTTAACAAAAAGTACCACCACAACATGAAAAAGTTGGGGTGCCGAACGCGCATACCGGCGGTTCAAAAGTGTTTTGGATGATCCGGATTTTAAATAACTCTTCTAAGAAAAAGTTTTTTTTACAATACGAGCTGTTAATTGTGAAGATGTGCAGTTGTGATGGGGCACTACAGATACCACGTGGTACCCTATTTGCACCAAAAAAAATTCTCCCACAACATGAATCAGTCAACATACACTTTCAGTCAGCATGGAACTTTTCCTACTTTCCCTACTACTATGAAAGAAGTGGGCGAAAAATCCTCACGGTGGGCACCACCTAAAAATTGCCAAGGAAGATTGCACTTTTCGCCAGCTTGACCTCCTTGTCTAAACTTCCTCTGCTTCCACAGCAATTTTCTGAACTCAGCCCACCACCAAAATTTCAAAGAGCTTCCACTGGAAGCTCATTCCAACAGATTTTGGCCTATAAAAAACCATATTCCCCAAATAGCCAGGACTCGAGCAATCACATAAAACCACAAAGTATAACATGTTTTCTTTATCAAACATGCCTTCAACAACATCAGTTTTGTCAACCTATACCACTTTTACTGCATCAGCAATGCTGGCTAAGACAGTGCTCAATGAAATCCAAAACCTAACCAACCAGCTCATTCCCCAACAACTCCAAGAGAAAATCTTAGCCAAATTAGGCCTCCTAATGGGGAACTCTTCCTCTCAAATGACTCTTGTCATTGATGAAAATAATGGGCTCGCCATTAACGAAATGTTCGAGGCTTCAGAAATCTTCTTGAGGACGAAAATCAGCCCTTCGGTTTTAAGGCTAAAGGTATCCAAGGCACCGCGTGATAAGTCATTTTCCATCACCATCAATAAAGGCGAAAAGATTATCGACACTTTTGAAGGTATTGAAGTCATTTGGCAAATGATATGCACTGAGACCCAAAAGACAACCAGCGACTTCGACGATGGCTTCCTCTATTCTGAAAAGGTTGAGCGTAGATCGATTGAGCTCAGCTTCCACAAGAAGTACAAGGATAAGGTGCTGAGCTCTTACTTGCCTTCTGTATTGGAGATGTCAAACACCAGAAAAGAAGAAGATAAGGTGTTGAAGCTCCACCCACTTGGAAACTACTGCCATAATCAGAATATCAATCTTGACCATCCATCCACTTTTGACACATTGGCAATGGATCCAACACTCAAGAAGGAGCTTATAGACGACTTGGACAGGTTCGTCAGGAGAAGAAAATTTTACAAGAGAGTAGGGAAGGCATGGAAACGCGGGTACTTGTTATATGGCCCCCCTGGCACGGGTAAGTCCAGCTTGATTGCTGCCATGGCTAATTATCTGAAATTCCACATTTATGACTTGGAGCTTACAAGTCTCCAGAACAATTCTGAGCTTAGGAGGCTTCTAGTCTCCACTGCGAATCGATCAATTCTTGTGATTGAGGATATAGATTGCAGCAGTGACTTTCAAAACCAAGAAGCTGGAGGCTATAACCAATCTGACAGCCAGGTGAGTTTTCAGGTTCACTTCCCATTTCAATGTAGACGATGAACCAAAGTACAATGTTTTACCTTTTTGGTATTGAATCCATTTTATCTGTTTTGTTTTCTATTTTGCAAAACCTAGAAAACTTATTCAGTGAACAGGAAAGACAGGAACACAAAGATGAAAGTACTGCATAGAAAATTGCTCAAGAAATTCAAATTTAAACTCAAACTGGTGCAGTGAAGACAAACTTCAAAGCAACAACTAATTTTTTTTGTGCACGTTTCTCTTTTTAAAATTGAATACAGGAATTTTTTTTATGAAAAATAACCCTGCTTTTTCAAAAACAACAAACGTGTTTTTTCTAGGACACTACTCCCAAATATGAAATTGTAACTTTTCATTTATTTGCTTCTAAAAGAATGAAAAAGGAGAAATGAAAAACGAAAAAAATACCAATGAAACGGCCAATTCTGTCCCAATTTTTCTCCTTCTCCTTGTGTTTGTGTAGACCTACTTCTTTCTTCCTCAGTGATCTCTCTCTTACACAATGACAGTTGACGCTCTCCGGACTCCTTAATTTCATCGATGGGCTCTGGTCGTGTTGTGGTGACGAGAGGATAATCGTATTTACCACGAATCACAAAGAGAGACTTGACCCTGCATTGCTCAGACCAGGTCGCATGGACATGCACATCCACATGTCCTACTGCACTCCTTGCGGATTTAAGATCCTTGCTTCCAACTACCTTGGCTTAACCAATCACTCCTTGTTTACTGAAATTGAGAAGCTGATAACGGAGGTGGAGGTTACCCCAGCAGAGATTGCAGAAGAACTCATGAAAAGCGACGAAGCAGAAGTAGCACTCAAAGGACTCGTCAAATACCTGCACCTGAAGAAAATAGATCACGGTAAAGCCAATACTGAAGGAGAAAAAGAAGTTAGTGAAGAAGAAAAAGAAAGCTTGGAAGGAAAGGTAGAAGCTGAAACAAAAGGAAGGAAAATTAATAAGGGGAAGGCTCGAAGGGGAAGAAGCAGAAAATGAGCATTTGTATTTACTGTTGTAGTGTACAAGTGTGTGAGCCAAATAATGAATTATTGAATAATTCCAGGTTTCAACAATAATAAAATCCTTGTTGATACTGTGGGCATCCTCTGATCAAGTGTGCATATTGAAGTAGCACATTCTAAATTACAAAGGAAGTCGTCTAAAAAAGCACCGTTGATAGGTTTGTGCAAGTTGTTTTTACTGAAGAAAAGGAAGGGGTAGTGAGTGCTTTCAGGAAGATTTGACAACTGGACATATCCACACCGTTCAGTAACTTACTCAGAAAATAACGGCATGCTAAGTTATACCTTATCATGAATTATAGCAAAGATGCAGTCCAACTAGTAATTGCAAGGAAAAATCAAAGTAAAACATGGGATACACAAGGATGGAACACTATAAACACCCGCATCTTTACCACATTCTATCAAACAAATAAACAAAATAAAGCTATAAAAATGAACATCAACAAATTAGAAACAGTGCATTATCAAAGTGAAACCTGGGATACACGAGGACTAACACAACATGCTAACACCCACATTTTGTATCAAACACATAACAAAAACGGAAAACAAGTTTAATTGTGGCAGGTCATAATTGCATTCAGCCATTCAGTCATATACAAAAACATAGTAGATATTAATGGAGTGAGTGCCAATGTTTTACAGGTAGCAGCAGCCTATTGCTCTCTGGGATTGATTTAATAGGTTTAGAACCTACTCTTAAGTGAACAATGAGCCTTATCAAAGCTCATGCATTATCTCCATTTATGCCATCGACTATACCGGAGGAACTTTCCGTAAACACATAACGTTAGATTAATTCCCTTCCAAGTTTTTGATAAGTTTTACTTTAGGTTTAAGGTTGATTCTATTCACAACCTGTTATTTACTCCATACAACCCATCAAAAATTTCCCAATTTTCACTAATGTGTAAAGACAGAAATGCCCCTGAAACACGACTATATTTTCGACATTCACACACCGAAAATATGTGCACATATTCGACATTTGGATACTGAAGTAGGTATTTCGAAAATTTCATATTTTGACAACATATGTTTCAACAAGCTAATGTTGAAATGCATCATTTTTTTGCGACTTTAGCTTGTCGAAAAATATGATGTATTTCGACATTTACATACCGAAATCGCTACGGAGCAGAAATTCAATTTTCAACTCGAAGGGTATTATAGGTAGTTTAGGTGAATATAGTGGGTTGTTGGAGTAAATTTTGTTTAGGAAATTTTAATTGTGGGTTGTATGAAGAAAGTGGGTTTTATGGAGTAAATAATGGGTTGTGAATAGAATTGGCCTTACTTTATTTCCCTCTCCTTCTGTTTCCGAGCATAATGGGCAGCACCATGACCAAATGTCTTCAACAGCAAAATAAAGTAGGGTACTCACAAACATTTTGTCAAACAGCTGATGTGCAAAGGTGACCAAGGTACCCACAAAATGATCTCACTTAAAACATTAACACCACAAAAATTATCACAGATTCACACAAACATTTTGGCAAAAACCTGATACGTAAATGGTTACTTACCAAGGAAATTGACCTCACAAACCAGACCAGATCTTCAATTGGAGACGAGCCAGACCAAACACTAACTGAATCAAACAATTCACATATCTGAATCGTTAAGATTCCAGGAAAAAGAGAAACTTAGAACTGAAATTGGGCAGGGGCCGCGCGAACGCAGGCCCCCACTACCACAAATTATGACGTAGGCTCAACCTCTATGGGCTGACCTTAAGCGGGCACCCCTCCAAAGTGCAATGGAGGTCACCAACCTAGGCCATGGGCCTTCTTGATCGCCCATTGACCCCGTCCAGGTAAGTATGTTCTAACGTGCCTCGTCTTCGCTCTTTATTCATCCGTTTGGGGTGTGCTCTTCTTCGTTCTTTCGATGTGGGATTTCTGATAGGCTTTTTGTTTTGAATCTTCACTGGTTCCTCTGCTTCAGTACTTGTGAGATTTCAATGGCGAGCTTCATCAAATGAAAACCACTTTTAAAGGAAGACATGATTATTTTGATTAAGGTTGATAATTGAATCGAACTCCATCACTTTGACTTGTAAAAAATCGAACATCATTAGTGGGATTCCGATTATTATTGTGCCAAATGTTATGTTCTTGAAAGTATGAGAGGAACCGGCCCCAACAAATAAATAACTGTGAAGATGTTTTAAGCTGGTTAAGGTTTCAAATCACACTTGAACAAGTTTTTATTAGGGTTCTAATGTCTCCAAAATTGGCATAAATCTTTAAAACTGATTTATTGTGTTTTACGAGACAAGTCATTCTTTCACAACACATCAACTTAAAAAGACAACTTATCTCAAAAAGCCAACTTAAGACAGATCTACTGACTTATTGTTAATAAGTCAATTTGTGTAACAACCTTAATTATTTGAGAAGTTTATTCAAATAGAAATGTCATGAATAACTTTACCTAGAAACATAGGTGTGTAGTCCACATTCTTTGTTTGGTGTCTGACTGGTAGGTCGTTTTTCACATCAAAAATATAATTTATAAAACATGGAATTAACTAATATCCTGAAGAATAGAGATTAAGTCCGAGGTCGATCCGCAGGGACAGATTGGCTAAATTACATTAGTTCCAATTAACTTTTAATTTAATTCAGGAAAAAGGTTAGTTTGATTGATTTTGAGAATTATTAAACTAAAACGAGAAATTAAATGATTTAAACTGATGGAGAAGGAATCTAGGATTTAGAATCCACTCCAGCCTCATAACCATAACTTGAATAGATTAGGTTAGTACTTGAATCGCGAAGGATTTTCATCAAGAATATATGTGCTTGTTAAAAGGCATAGACTATCCCATAGCACGGACCGTCTCATAATGCGGCACGATCCGTCTTACGAGCATAATCTATCTCAAAACTCCAAACACAACGTTGAAAACGATTATATGAACGGGTATTTGAAAGCTAGCATACAAATACGCAACGGGTTGAAAGAATAAAAATATTTTTTCGTTGATCTTATGAAACCAAGTTCTAAACATATAATTTGATTCGATTAAAACCCTAGCCTACACAAAATAGAATGATTACTTGCCGTAGAACTTCATCCTCTCCCTAGATAGGGGGTTTAGCCGGCCATGGAGATGATTGATGCCCTTGAAATTGAAAGAGAAACGAAGAACATGAAGAACAATGAGTTTCTCTCTCTAGAAAGCTGCCTCTCAAAGTATTTGGGAACTCTAAACTCATGTTATGAAGTTCTATTTCTAGTAAAAGACCCAAAATTTACATCAAAACACAACTTTCCGCGCCCGTTGGTCCGGGCCGAGGTGTTTTGGGTCCGGACCAAGCATCCTGGAAGCTATTTATTGCACCGGGGTCGTTGGTCCAAACCAAGGTGTTGGTGGTCCGGACCAAGGTTGCTGCAAGCTTGATTTGTGCTTCTTGAGGTTGGTCTGGACCAATGAAGTGGTGGTCCGGACCAAGGTTGCTGCAACTTGGTATTTCGGCTCTTTTTTTTTTTCGTCCCCCCTTCGCATGTCAAATCTCCTAACTTGTTCCAAAATGTACATCTCCATGTCCTTGATCATCCGAAGCATGTAACATCAATAGCCGACAAAAGCTAATTAAATACTCCCTCCGTCCCAAATTGGATGTCCATTTTTGAAACCCGTGCCATTTTTCGATTGTTATATCTTTCTATTTATAATGTTTTTCATAATTATGAACACTTTGTATTATAGAACTCGTCAAAAACTCTCAAACAAGATCCATATTGGATTGTTTTTCATAATTATGAACACTTTGTATTATAGAACTCGTCAAAAACTCTCAAACAAGATCCATATTGGATAATTTTGGAGATTCATATTGAAAGATATAAGCAATTGAAAATGGCACGGGTTTCAAAAATGGACATCCAATTTGGGACGGAGGGAGTAGTAAGCGGCCTTGTTTGGTTGCATTTTCTTCTCATTTTCAAAAAAAAAATCAAAAAGAATCTTTCTTTTTTCAATCATTTTTAACATTTCTCTCTCCACTCATTATCTCATTATTCTCATTCTCTCTCTATCTCTCTCCAATCATTAACTCATTATTCTCATTTCCAAAAATCCAACCAAACACTATCTCAAAAATTCGTCTAAAAAATTTCTTTTCAAAACCCATCCAAACGCAGCCCTAATTGGCCTAACAAAAAGCAAATTAGAGAGGGTAAATGGGTGCTTTTGAGCATCTATCACACCCCCTAACTTACACTTTGCTAGTCCCTAGCAAAAGAAGAAAACTAAACTAGTAGCTAAATGCAACTAAATGGTAGTTCTTTTAAACCCTCGGGCGGCCCTGGTAGGATGAGTGGAGTCTCGTGAGGGTTTTCAGCAGTGATCACCCACAAAACACAATGAATCCCTTATCACGGAATCTAAAACCTGTCATGCAACTTGTAATATCTCAAGCCAAGAACGCACCACTATCACAAAGACATAACAAACCAATATAGTTCTGAATGCTATTAAGTCAAAAGAGAGAAATCATGGCACCTAAGCGTAGCGAGCGTGTGTGAATATGGGCATTGATCACAAGTGAACAAAGATCTATGACCATTCTCTCCGGACCGAGCCTCGACTTCAATTCTCACCATGTCAAGCACTCAACAAGTAAAATCGCTCGAAACAAGGTGCATTATAAACTCTCAAGTGTGCGGTTTGGAGGTTGTGTAAACATGAGGCAAGATACTTCGCACACTATGACACGAAAGGAACGCTATATATGGTGGAGAGACAATCTCATGAACAAATATCAAGTATTGGAATCACTTCGATCCATCTTTCCACACCCCAACACCCCTAGGATCAAATAGGTCTTAATTAAGGTTATAACGTTAGGCAATGGGTAAAATCGCAAGGCTAGGGTGAAACAAACATGTGTCCGAGAATAGGCAAGTATAACAAGACACTTATTTTAGGGCAAATATGTAATGTGTGCCCCTTTTATCATTATTTCACCACCGCCTTATTGCTACCATTCAACCAATCCTCTTCCTGCTTATTGGTGTCCCCTCTTTCTCAACATATGTTATTCTTTGCTTTTCTTCTTCTTCTTTTTTGAAACGTTTTTTCCACTTTTTTTCTCTTTCTTTCCTTTACTATGGGGACACCACAAGTCAAGCACAAATTCTACCTTTCTCCCACAATTATACCTCCACACTCTTGCCTTTCTCGGAACACAATATGGAAGGTGGAGTTTAACAAAGAAAAGGCTAAGTGTTTATGGCTCAAAATGGCTCGCAAGGGATAATATAAACAAGAGAGACAAACCGGTTCAAACATTCAAGAAAACGCCCATCATCATCTCCTAGGGGTGCTACATCCAAGTGACAAACCAAATTCAAACCATGCAATTCCAATACTTTGCAAAAGATAATGAGATTGACAATAAGTTTTTGTTCTTTCCAAGACAAACAAGGAATTATTTTGACACCTCTCCAAAAGAAAGCTAAGGCATGAAAGCTCACATGGGCATAAATCTCCACTAATCATAGCCATCGATAGCAGTCAATTCCTAGTGTACAAGTGATTAAAGTCCAAGAAATGTGAGGTGCAATTGTGCCATGCTTAAATGCCATGAGGCATCCCTTGAAACAAACTAGCAAACAGAACTATGGTGTCACACGATATGGCAATGCAATAGTAGCACACCGCAACTCAATCAATCAACAAGTAAGCAAGACAAGCTCAAAATTTCATGCCAAATGATCCAAAAATTCTAAGATTTTTCAATTTTTTTGGATTTTCAAGACTTTAATTATGCACAACTACGAAGTAAGTCCTCCCTCAACTAAAATCATGCAATGTCCTCATTGAATTCTATACACTAAAAGATTGGACAAAGAACAAAAAGATAAGGAAAAAGATCACTTCGTGACGATGAACTAAGCAGGCTAAAGATCATGGGGCATTAAACCCCCCCCCCCCCCCCCCCCACCAAAAAAAAAAAAATGAAACACATCGACCTACACATGTTAATCCCCACAACGACAAACAAAAAAGAAAAAAGAAAAAGAAAGGAAAAACAAACTACACTAAGAAAGAAATGAAATGAAAATACTGACACTGTACAACAAAGAGTGACCACCACGTCACTCATCATCACTGTCATCATCATCCGCTCCCGCATGTGCAGCGGAGGTACCAGGAAATGGAGCATACACCGGGGCGTGGTAGGGTGGTAACGAGCCAAGGTTCGAAAGGCGATGGAGCACGCTTTGAGATTCATAATGTTGCCAATGGTGCTCCGCTCGCGCCTCAACCATCTGCCCATAAATAAACACTTGGTTGGCATGCAAATTCTCGTGTTGGACTCGCAATCTCTCTTGTGCAACGTGCATTTCTGCTTGGTGAACCCGCAACCCTTCAATCCCCCTCATCAAACTCTGGTATTCATTAAAGCCAAAGTGGAATTGCTCCACATTCAGTGGCGGGGAGACATGTTGCAGGGGAACCTCGGTCGCCAGCGCGAAGGGAGGAGGAGGAGGGATCGGCGCCCCGCATGCCTCCTCCTCAACATAGGGCGCACACTCCTACTCCACCGACTACTGTTAAACATATCAATTGTGGCATCTTACAACTCATCAGCGGCAATCTGAAAATGGGGCACCCCTCGAAATGTCGGGGTATGGTCGCGGAGCAACCCAGTAACGATGTGGCCAAAGGGAAGGAGCGTGGCAGCTCTAGTGGGACCAGTCAAGAAATGAAGCATCTCCTTCCAAATAATCTTAGGCACGTTGATTGGTACACCAGAAGGAATAAAGGCATCGGAGCCAAATTATTCGATCTTTTATCCTTGTGCCCGTAGCACACATTGGAGAGCACTTCATCAATAAACCAAAGTGGCATGCCAAGGTCGGCTCACCGCAAGTAATCCCCGTCCCCTAAATCAGGCCTAAAGACTAGCTCCAATTCCACAAGATTCTTGCTGGCCACATGGTCGGTAAAGGCCGAGACATTCGCATCATATGAACAACCTACAGCTCGCGCTATGTCCCGGGCCTCAAAAGAAATTTTGGTACAGTCAACTGAGGTCTCAAGAAACTCACGATCCATACGCCCACGTGCAAGACGAGCGTAAAATTGCCTAACCAACCGGAGGTAAATGGGTGGATGGTTAGCTAGAAGACATTGTAACCCCTGATTCTTGATGTCTTGAAATTGTGCTCTAGTATCCTGATCATACACAAAAAATAGCTCATCAAAAGTGGTAGGGCATTTTTACCCCAGTTGGCATACGCAACAAATGGGTCAGGCCTTGGCGGGTCGACTGGTGGACTGGGGCTACGATGCCCGTGTGGGCGTTCAGAGGAAGGTTCAAGGGAAGGCCCCTCATTAGTACTCACTTTTTTTTCCCTTTTCCCGACCCATGATTCGAAGTGCGCAGTGGTACAAACAACTACTTAAACTAAAAAGAACGGAAAAGAACAAAAAAAAAACTAAGAATTTAAGGGGTTACCGGAGCTCCGACAAGGCAGACGGAAAAGTGAAAAACGTTTTCTGCACACACTTCTGTGTTCTTGATGCATAAATGATGATCTAAACTTGGTTTGATAATTTTTATATGTCAATCTAGTACTATAATTTTATACACTATGTATATGCTCTAAATTGATTCTTTTTCAACAAAAACCGTCATTAAAAATCATGTTTTTTTTGTTGCTGATCCTACATGAGCCGGATGGGTCCGGTGCCGATTTGTTTTGGAGATCACGACGAGATTGCTTGAAGAGTGCATGGAATCAAAGAGGAGTACGGGGTACTACATCAAGGGTTGGATTTAGGTGTCATTTGAAGCGTGTGGGTAATTCCTAAATTTGCAACTCTTGTAAACCTTTTGATCTGTGGAATAAAATTATAGGATTCGGCCGTGGTTTTATACTCAGGATATTAAACCCTAAATTGTTTCCACGCAATTCTCCTCTTGTCTCTTTTGTTTAATATTTGCATTATATTGAGTATATTGAATTGTGCTTATTATTATAATTCGTTTTCAAAGATTAATAAATTTTTGTTGTTCAGCAAAAAGAATTGTGCTTATTGAGATGGAGTTTGGGTGATCGATATACTCCCTCCGTCCCAAATTTGTTGTCCATTTACGGGTTTGCGTGCCATTTTTCAATTACTTATCTCTCAATCTATAATGTGTTTTATAATTTTGAAAATTTTGTTTAATAGTACTCATCGAGAACTATCAAACAAGATCCATATTGAATATATACAACATTACACATTGAAAAATATAACCAATTTTTTGAGGTGCAGTGAATAGTGAAAATGGACAACAAATATGGGACGGAGGGAGTATAACGTTTGGTTCAATTTTTAAACCGGTGTCCTATTCACTCACTTTAGGACTATTTATTGCTATTAAATAGTTTTACTGTTGCTTACAGTTCATTTTTTCGATGTGGGATTTGAAGTTGGGAAGTCTGTCTGTCTCGCTCGCTCTCTCATATTCAGAGGCCGCCAATCTTCCATTCTTTCGGGTGGTTCTTTTTTTGTCCTATCAGAAGTTAGAATTACATCAAACCACTTTTGTTGATGAGAATAATTACTAGTTCAACTTCAACTCAATTATCTACACCAATCAACAAAGCCAATGGTAATGAAAGAGGGTTGAGAAGAGTCTAGAGAGAGAGAGTATGGGAGAAGACTCCCCCAACCGCCGCACCTCCCCTCCCCCACCGCCCCCTTCCAACTTCTCCCACCTCCTCCTCTCCTCTCCTCTCCTCTATTACTTCCCCTTTGGATTGCCAGCAACTACTATCGGATCTTCTCTCCTCTCCATATGGGCAGCCGGAATCCCATTTTTTGGACAAGGGGAGCCAGATCTGAGGTTTCCAGTTCTGGGCTTCGACATGAACGGCGGCGGCTCCAGCGTAACAGTGGCGACGACTTGCTTCAGCGGTTTTTTTCTTTTTTGTTTTCTTTTTCTTTTTTCTCTTTTTATTAGTGGTTGTATTGTTTGATTCGTTGATTAATACTACTACAATTTTTCTCTCTTCTGCCACAAAAACTTCAACTCAATAATTTAGGATTCGTTTGGGGCTCAAATAATGAGAGAGGAGACATGAATAATTTAATAATGTTCACTCCCCTTGTTTGGTTTTGAAAAGAAAGAAAATAGTCCGTTCGTCTCAATTTGTTCGTCTTTTAGAAGTTTGTACCACTTTTAATTGTTTGTATATGGTAATTTATACTCCTATATTTGACTTGCTATTGACAACTTTGTTTAATAATTTTGTTACTAGTATTTTTTTTTACGGAAAAGGTTATTCTTAAGTTGTTATTTACAAGTATTCGCGTTCAAACAAATACAGACCGACCACTGAGGTGATAGCATGCTTGGCCAAAGTGAGTAGGATAAAATTTCCCCCTCTTTCTGTACATGGACCTCTCAAGGTTCGAATCCCCTCTCATGCCAGTGTTGTTACTTGTGTTGATTTGCGTGGAAGGCCTTTGGCCAACTAGTCGCCTAGGTAGTGCTATGATGACAACCTGTTCTATTCTTGTCACTTGTGTTGATTTGCGTGGAAGGCCTTTGGTCAACTAGTCGCCTAGGCAGTGCTATGGTGACGACATGTTCTTATCGGACAGTGATTATGGCTCAGCCTGACATTCCATACCAGGTCAAGAACCCCAACGGTCACGCCCATAGGGGGGTCGCTACGCTGGTCGCCCCTTCCCACCCTTTTTGTAGTAGTTAAAAAAAATCAAATACGAACCGTATTAATCATCAATCTGCTAAACTGGTAAAAATCATAAAACGAATTCACCATCGAAAAGTACCACCACAACTTGAAAAAAACTTTAAGCGTAGGAAAACTAGGAAAAGTTCCACGATGGGTTGACTGAAGCGTATAGCTGACTGCTTGACCGATTCATGTTGGGTGCAAATAGGGTACCACGTAGTTTTGGTACACATAGGGAAAGCGGAGTTCTTGCATGGTGCACGGCACCGTGTGGTGCGGGGCATCTTTCTGGTCGTTTCGAAAATGCACGGCTCGGATTTATGATCCGTGCATTTTCGCAATGGTGTTGTGCACATGGTGCACAGCATGGATTCTTGATCCGTACCCGTAGCATATTAATCTCTCCCTTACACTCTCTCTTAAATTATTATATGTAAATTTACTCCAATATCTCTCGCAGAGTTTCCTTTTCTCGGTGACGTTTGAATCACTTACAAACTTCCGTTACTCGCTAAATTATCAGAACAAAGATAGGACAGTCTTAAACCTAACCATTACTTTAGATTACTGTTTATTTGTGGTTTGTGTGTACATGGTTATACAGTAATTATATTACTTGAAATCGGATCATTATTGGATGGGTGGTAGTAGTAAACAAGTGGTGACGATGGAAAAATCGGTAGTTATGCGCTCCGATTCGGTTCTGTTATTTTTCGGCTATTTACGTTCGGATTCAGGGAAAACATAAAACGTAAAAGTTGTAGATATCGAAAAATTAAGTGGAGTCCATATAGAACTCGTCTCAATCCTAGGTCTGTAGAATTAGTTATGATGTTTCGAAGTTGACTGTGCTGTATGATTTCGGGACAGATTAGTACCCTGACTAAAAACCTACAATGACCCTTCTTAAGGTTAAAATTAGCATTTTCACAAAACATAGACTTTGTTCCAAATTTGATAAATATTAATTCTGTCAAGTTTCATAATTTTTGGAGTTAAATTGCTAGTTTTAGCAAATCGAATAAGTTAGTCGTTTTTGTGCTTTATTAAAATTTCAGATGTTATTGCCCTTATTTATTTGTTGTGTTTGACTTGTGTGAATAATGGCCCACGTGATGCATGAATCCAATTGTTAAGTGCATTTTGATCGAATCGTTTAATGTATAAGGATGAATAAATCTAATCGCGAAGTTTGGGGTTGGGACGTGTCCGGTATGGGTCTTGAGCCATGCTCAGTTTATACTTTTGGGTAGCTTTGCTGTGTGATCGGGCGCCGGAAGTATACTGTGGGTGGGAATCGATGCCGGATAGAGATTGATCGATGTGTGATCAATCGTGAGCCATACGCAGTATACCCCGAGGTGGCTTTGCTGTGTGATCGAGCACCTGAGGTATATTGTCGGTGGGAGATGGATAGAAATTGGTGGTGATGTTGTGACCGGTCATAAGCCATGCGCAGCATACCCGAGGTAGCTTTGCTGTGTGATCGGGCACCCGGGTATACTGTAGATGGAAGCCGGTGATGGAAAATATTTGTTGGAAGTGGATATGAGAATAATGAATCTTGTGAATCCAATGTGTTGAAGACTTACGTGAAACTTTGAGTATTTCATATGGTATAAAATTTCTATACGTGTGTATCTGCTGCATGAGTATCTGTAGTAAAGGGGTGGCTTAGGGCGCCCTACTGAGTGTAATTTTACCACTCACGGTGCTACTTTTTGTGGCTCTGGTGTCCCCAACGCCAGTTACAGAAGGAGATGAAGAGCCGCCTGCTGAATTTGAGGCGATGGAGCAGCTAGATGAGTACGAAGTGGCGGAACCATGGCTTTACCAGTAGGCGTCTAGCTAGATGGCTCTGTTTCTTTTCTTCATTTGAATTTTTTTTTATAAAGTTTAAGTTTTCCGGACAATGTTGGAATTTAATTTATTTCAGTTATAATAAGTCAGCTAACTTTTAGCTTTCCGTTGGAAAAAAAAATTATTATTAAGTTTTTCTTTGGGAATTTTAATGAAGTTTGTTTTCCTATTTAAATAAATTGTGAAATTTATTTATTAACGTACCCAATTTTCGGGGCGTTACAATTTCAATGTAGATGATGGATCAAAATACAATGTTAACCTTTTTGATATTGAATCCATTTTATCTGTTGTTTCTGATTTTGCAAAACCTAGAAACTTATTTAGTGAACAGGAAAGACAGGAACACAAAGATGAAAGTACTGCATAGAAAATTGCTCAAGAAATTCAAACTTAAACTCAAACTGGTGTACCAACTTCAAAGCCACAACTAATTTTTTGTGTGCAAGTTTCTTTTTTAAAATTGAATGCAAGAATTTTTTATGAAAAATAACCCTGTTTTTTTCAAAAACAACAAACGTGTGTTTTCTAGGACACTACTCCCAAATATGAAATTTTAACTTTTCATTTATTTGATTCTGAAAGAATACAAAAGGAGAAATGCAAATGAAAACAATACCAAAGAAACGGTCAATTCTGTTCCATATTTCTCCTTCCCCTTGTGTTTGTGTAGACATACTACTTTCTTCCACAATGATATCTCTCTTCCTCATTGACAGTTGACGCTCTCCGGACTCCTTAATTTCATCAATGGGCTCTGGTCGTGTTGTGGTGACGAGAGGATAATCGTATTTACCACAAATCACAAAGAGAGACTTGACCCTGCATTGCTCAGACCAGGTCGCATGGACATGCACATCCACATGTCCTACTGCACTCCTAGCGGGTTAAAGATTACCTTGGCTTAACCAATCACTCCTTGTTTACTGAAATTGAGAAGCTGATAATGGAGGTGGAGGTTACCCCGGCAGAGACTGCAGAAGAACTCATGAAAAGCGACGAAGCAGATGTAGCACTTAAAGGACTCTTCAAATACCTGCACATGAAGAAAATAGATCATGGTAAAGCCAATACTGAAGGAGAAAAAGAAGTTGGTGAAGAAGAAAAGGAAAGCCTGAAAGTAAAGGTAGAAGCTGAAACGAAAGGAAGAAAAATTAATAAGAGGAAGGCTCGAAGGGGATGAAGCAGAAAATGAGCATTTGTATTTCCTGTTGTAGTGTGTGAGCCGAATAATGAGTTATCGAATAATTCCAGGTTTCAACAATAATAAAATCCTTGTTGGTACTGTGGGCATCCTCTGATCAAGTGTGCATATTGAAGTAGCACATTTTAAATTACAACGGAAGTCGTCTAAAAAGGTACCGTTGATAGGTTTATGCAAGTTGTTTGTACTGAAGAAAAGGAAGGGATAGTGAGTGCTTTCAGGAAGATTTGACAACTGGACATATCCATACAGTTCAGTAACTTACTTACAAATAACGGCATGCTAAGTTATACCCTATCATGATTTATAGCAGAGATGCAATCGAACTAGTAATTGCAAGGAATAATCAAAGTAAAATATGGGATACACAAGGATGGAACACTATAAGCTAACACCCGCATCGTTGCCACATTCTACCAAACAAATGACAAAAGAAAGTTATAGAAATGAACATCAATAAATTAGAAACAGTGCATTATCCAAGTGAAACATGGGATACACAAGGACTAACACAACAAGCTAACACCCACATTTTGTATCAAACACATGACAAAAACAAAAAACAAGTTTAACTGTGGCAGGTCATAATTGCATTCAGTCACATATATAAACATAGTAGATATTAGAGGAGTGAGTGCCAATGTTTTACAAGTAGCAGCAGCCAACTGTTCTAGTTGCTTGTTTTTCGAATCGGTAACCTTTGGGATTGAACTAATAGGTTTAGAACCTACTCTTAAGCGAACAATAAGCCTTATCAAAGCTAAAGCATTATCTCCATTCATGCCATCGACTATCAGATGAACTTTCCGTGAACATAACGTTAGTTTACTTTTGGCTCTCTCACCCTATTTCCCTCCCCCTCAGTTTCCGAGCATAAGAGGCAGCACCAAATGTCTTCAACTTGAAGCAAAAGTAGGGTAGTCACAAACATTTTGTCAAACAGCTGATGTGCAAACGTGACCAAGATACCCGCAAAATGATCTCACTTAAAACATATGACACCAGAAAAATGATCACAGATTCACACAAAAAATTTGCCAAGCACCTGAAACGTAAATGGTACCCAAGAAATTGACCTCACAAACCAGACCAGAACCATCCACAGATCTGAAACATTAAGATTCCAGGAAAAATAGAAACTTAGAACTGAAATTGGGCAGGGGCCGCGCGAACGCAGGCCCCCACTACCACAAATTATGACGTAGGCTCAACCTCTATGGGCTGACCTTAGGCGGGCATCCCTCCAAAGTGCAATGGAGGTCACCAACCTAGGCCATGGGCCTTTTTGATCTTCCATTGACCCCGTCCAGGTAAGTATGTACTAATGTGCCTCGTCTTCGCTCTTTATTCATCCGTTTGGGGTGTGTTCTTCTTCATTCTTTCGGTGTGGGACTTCTGATAGGCTTTCGAGCCTTCACTGGTTCTTCTGCTTCATTACTTGTGAGATTTCAAAGGCGAGTTTCATCAAATGAAAACCACTTTTAAAGGATGACATGATTATTTTGATTAAGGTTGATAATTGAATCGAACTCCTTCAGTTGAGCTCGTATTTGACTTGTTAAAAATTGGTTTGAGATCAGTTTTTTTTTTATATAAATGAATAAGGGATCGATTCTCCTCACATAACCAAGAATATTTGACACGATAATAATCGGTGCCTCACGCTAATAATTGGAGTCATTTAATTTGTTTAAAACATGTTTTTGAGAGTACCCGTTAAAAAATCAACTCATTTTGACTCTAAAAAACATGTTTCAAAAAAATTGAACGGCTCCGATCATTTGCGTGGGATTCCAAAATGTATGGTTTAAATTTAGTTTGCCAAATATTGTGTTATTGGTTGTGTGAGGAGAACTAGCCCCAACAAATAAATAAACGTGAAAATGTTTTAAGCTCGTTAAGGTTTCAAATCACACTCGAACAAGATTTTATTAGGCTTTTTCATCTTCTAAAGTCTACAGAGATTGGTTTGCGTCATTAAAACTTGGAGTCTGTTTCACAAAACTGACTTATTGCATTTTAAGAGAGAGATTCTCATCAACTCAAAAAACAACTTTAAAACAGGACTTATTTGTTGTGCGGAAGTGTGAACAAACACAGAAAACAGATGCGATTTATGCTATGTAATTGAACAAACCAGAGAAGAGAGGGAGAGAAAGAACAATCACAAAGAACACGGAGATTTTACGTGGTTCGGCAATGAATACCTACTCCACGGGCAGTCAGATGATTGGGGGTTTCACTAATCAAAAGAGAATCGGATGCCCGAAGGCTACAGATGAGCTCACAGAGTTTCTCTCTCTTTGCCTCTCACAGAAAAGCAGATGTGAAAGCAATACAATGATAGAAAACCCTAAAAAACGTATTAAAAGGGTTTTTGTACGACGCCTTCGTCCGGACCAAGCCCCCGTTGGTCCGTACCAGAGTTGTTGAGACCGAAACACACAACCAGTACCTCTCATCCGGTCTCGTCTGGACAGTGACCGGACGACGTGCGGCCAATGACCGGACAAGCACTCCTGCAAGCTTCAAAACACTCATACTTGCTTGGTCTGGACCAAAGAACCCTTGGTCCGGACTAGAGATGTTGCGAACGTGGAAATCGAGCCAAAAAACCAACATTGTTAATGTGTCAACTCTCAGTATTTGAGAAGTTTAAACAAACAGAAATGTCATGAATAACACTTACCTAGAGGCTAGAAACATATGTGTGTAGTCAATATTCTTTGTTGGGGTGTCGTCCACCGCTCATCAAAAGTTGATCTATCCATTCGGAAAAACATTCACGTTCCCTAGGATTTCTGCTAAACAGATACCCCATTAGCAACCAATGGCTCATAGGATCCAAGGCTTTCGTCCAGGTATTTGACAGTATCTGCTAGAAAGGAAAACAAGAGAGAGAGGAAGAAGAAAAGGAATATGGTCGCCCGTTGCTATATAGCATCCACAATTGGTCCCCTAATTAATCTCGGAAGTAAAACATTCTGGACGATTTATCACAATGGCATCATATATCAAAGGCATCTGTTTGGATCACCAGAGCAATCTGATTATTTTGTAGTTGAATGAGAGTCAAAAACATCATTTCCACATAAATTAAGACTAAATTACGTCTCCGTTTGTTTGGGCGTAAAATATTTTACCTATTTTCCGTTGTTTGGATAAAGAAAACAAGAGGAAAACATTTTAATAAAAGTAAAACATTTTCAGTCAATAAATGAAAAATGACTTTTCCCCGAAAAATGGGTAAGTTGTTTTCCTGGAGTATTTCCTCCATGCGGGTTCACATTTCCAGAGGCCAGACCCAACCACCTCTCTCTCTCTCCCCAACACATGTGCCCAACTAAGAGCAAATCCAATGCAGTGCTATCCATGGTGCTATAGTCATAATATGAAACCAATTTTAGAACTAAGCAATCCAATGCATAGTCAAATCCAGATGCAAAATGGCACAGATGGATACTTGGTGCT